>PJEM01002154.1:0-249710 GCA_004023845.1 Helogale parvula
TTAATGTGATACACCACATCAACAAAACAAAAGAAAAAAATCATATGATCCTATCGATAGATGCTGAAAAAGCATTTGACAAAATACAACATCCCTTCTTAATAAAAACTCTCGAGAAAGTTGGGATAGAAGGAACTTACTTAAACATCATAAAAGCCATTTACGAAAAGCCCACAGCCAATGTTATCCTCAATGGGGAAAAACTGAGAACTTTCCTCCTGAAATCAGGGACACGACAGGGATGTCCACTCTCACCATTGTTGTTTAACATAGTGTTGGAAGTCCTAGCATCAGCTATCAGACAACAAAAGGAAATAAAAGGCATCAGAATTGGCAAAGAAGAAGTCAAACTTTCCCTTTTTTAGATGACATAATACTCTACATGGAAAACCCGATCAACTCCACCAGAAGCCTTCTAGAACTGATCAATGAATTCAGTAATGTTGCAGGATACAAAGTCAACGTACAGAAATCAGTTGCATTCTTATATACTAAAAATGAAGCAACAGAAAGAGAAAGCAAGAAACTGATCCCATTCACAATTGTACTAAAAACGATAAATACCTAGGAATAAACCTAACCAAAGATGTAAAAGACCTGTATGCTGAAAACTATAGAAAACTTATGAAGGAAATTGAAGAAGACACAAAGAAATGGAATTATCAACTTTTAAATTTTGAAATGTTGGATCCATATAGCCAAACGTTTACACTTGGCTGCAACAGGACCCATTGTGGTATTTGGTATTTGTCATATCTACTTTGCACTTAAAGAAGCCAAAGTTCAAAGAAGTCAAAGTAAAGGATTAAAAAAATTAAAGAAGAAAACCCACTTGTTTCTGGAGTCAACATTTCAGCTCAGATCTTTGGCCTCAATTCTCATGTTCTTTCTAGTAGACCCTGCAAATCCTGCAGTCATCATTTAGAGACACTATTGAAGTTTACAGAAAAACTTATAAGATGCTCAATGTAGCATACTGGTAAGTGACAAAGCCAGACACAGCAACACAAGAGAAGTGTCTTTTCTACCAGAAACAAACTCCTAAAATTTCCAGGTTTATTGAGGGTCCAGTCTTCCTAATTTTTCACTGTGGACCACCCAACCCTATCTTCCTAAGGAATATATTTTCTATAGCCAACCTTGACCTCCCAAGTTCCTTCACCATCTCTAATATTCTCTCATGTTTGTTAAGTTTCTGAATGATCTTTATTCTATGCCAGAACCGTGTCCCCAGAGAAAAAAATCCTTCCTAATTAACCTTCTCTATACTGTTAAAAAATGTAGGCAATAAAGATCAGGATGCCTCTATTAATATTTACATCCATTCATTATTTCTTAAATAATTACATCTAGGGCTTATGAGGAAATTGTCCCAGACCCTGGGGAAATGGTGATGAACAGACAGACAGTGTTTCCACTCTACAGGGGTTCACTTTATAGCAAGGGAAAGGAGAGGGTAGAGAAACAATATAAAGATTTTTGAAAGAGAATAGGTTCTTGGAATAAAGAAGTCAAGATGTGGAAAGAGAACATGATGGCAAGAGCAAGGCAAATGGAAATGGAATGCATTTGGATGGTCAGGGAGGCCTCATTAATATGGGACTATAACTTGAGACCTGACTAAAAAAGAAGTTGTCATCTCCGGATTCCAGGCCGACAGCCTGCTCTCTCTTTTTCCATGCCTTGGTTGCGTTTGTGTACCATGAGATCATGTGCCACAGAGGTCCAACCCATCACCAGTGGATAAATATAACTTAGATTAAGAGAATGTATTCTCACATCCCATACATAGCCTTGGAGAATGAGATGTAAAGAGACATTTCCTGAAGGCTCTTTCAGAACACTGTCTCCATTGCTGGAAAGGGAGACATCCTCTGACACTCAGCACGGTCATCAGGATGCATCTGGAGAAGCTCTCTCCACCTGTGAACATGAGGGGGCTGCTTAGAGATTAGATGGAGCACTGGGCAGATAGAAAAACCACCATTTCTCTGATGGCATCGTTAAACATGGAACCACAGAAGAGTCTATGTCTGGATTTCTCTCTGTGAAAGAAATAAACCTCTCCTTGCCCAAATAGTTGTGATTTAAACCACCCTAACTAGCGCAGATGTAATGGTATGAGTGTATATATGCATTATTGTGAATACATGGAAAGTGATGCCCCTTGTGGGGGCCAAGCATTACTCTTTTATCTAGGGACTGTAAACATTTCTTGGGGTAGATAGGCAGCATGGTATGAGAGAGAGTTAAAAGTAGAGAAGTATTGGGGTGCCAGGGTGACTTGGTCAGTTAAGCGACTGACCCTTGGTTTGGCTCAGGTCATGATCTCATGGTTTGTGGGTTCAAGCCCCGCATCAAGCCCTGTGTCAAGCTCCACACTCACAGTGCAAAGCCTACTTGGGATTCTCTCTCTCCCATTCTCTCTGCCCCTTCTCCATTCATGTGTGCACTGTCTCTCAAAATAAATAAATAAACTTAAAAAACATGTGGAGAAGAATTGAAAAAGAATTAGAACATGCAGATGATGTGAAGTGAATGGAGCTCATGACTAAGGAAAACATCAGTAGATGACGCCAGCTAAAATGACGTGATCTGGTTTCTAATATCTTATGTAAGAAACTATCATGAATCTGGACAATCTCTTTCAGTCAAACGGGGATTCATTCCCCATATTAATTAGACTACTTAATTGGTGGGGTTATTTGCAAGCCTTCAGCAATTAATTTCCATAAATTTAGTGGGAGTATGCTATATTCCCAAGTATATTTCTTTTAAGTACATGTATTTAAAGAGAATTAATTTTGTTTAGGATACATACATATATAAGGAGCCCAGTAACTCTAAATTTCACTCCTATAAAATCTCCGAAGTCACCAATGACAAACACATCACATCAGTCACTTCTGTTTACAAAAGCGGAGGCCTATTTCTAAATCAAGACTGATAGCTTTTTCAGCAGCCTCTGAGAACATTCACCATACCTCCTCCCTCTGTCTGGAGAGCTAGAATATCCTTCTCATGATTAAGAATGCTAGACAACACCCGAAAATAGAGGTATTTATGCCATCTACTGGAGTTTTTTAAAAAATGCTTTTTCAAATACTGGATGTTCTCTTCTGCTGCAAATTTGAAAATGTAGGCTACTTTGATTTTTACTCGGAGTACCAAGACACCTTCAAGTCCTCTGAAAATTTGAGAAATGTCACATTGCTACTACACTTTGAAGGCACAGCTCAGTTTTTTCTTGGTGGCAGTGGATCTAGATGTTATGAGACAGCAGACAGCTGTCATTATATCATTTTCAAAAATGGGGAAATGCCTAAATCATCTCAAGTGTCACTTGTTTCTTGTCCAAGTTAAAATCCTTCCCCATGAAGTTGTTTATCTTTTAAATTATATTAGCTTTTGATACAAAGAGGTCAATATGTTTACTATGATTAAATGAAATGTTTCTTCCTCTGCTTATAAATCCCACTCACCACATACCTGATATTTATGGCTGTATCCCCATCAATGATGTCTTCCTAGCTCGTAGATTTCCAATCTGATATATATGTTTTCATCAGGCTTTGAAAAACAAAACAAAACAAAACAACCCAAAGAACTCCTATCGATCAAGTGGTGGGGGGAGTTCTTTTGCTGGGTCTTTTTTTTTTTAAGTGTAGACCAGATATTCTAGATGTCACATACTTTTGTTTTAAATAAAGGCATTATTGGGGCACCTCAGTGGCTCAGTCAGTCACCTGGCTTCAGCTCAGGCTTTGATCTGACAGTTAGTGAGTTCGAGCCCTGCATAGGGCTCTGTGCTGACAGCTCAGAGCCTGGAGCCTGCTTCAGATTCTGTGTCTCCTTCTGTCTCTGACACTCCCTGCTCATGCTCTGTCTTAATCTATCTCTCAAAAAGGAAATCAATGTAAAAAAATTAAAAAAATAAATAAAGGCATTATGGATCTGATACATACCTACATATTATGGATTACATTCTGATATATCTTTGCCATGTGAAAGACATTGTCAACAAAATGAAAAGACAATCAGTAGCAGAGATTTTTCAATTACCTTTCTCACGGAGGACTTATATCCAGAATAAAGAACACCAAACTCAGCAATAAGAAAATGCACAACCTCCCCTCCCCAAAATAAATAAACTCTTTAAACAGACACTTCATCACAGAAGATGTAACGATGGTAAAAGGGCATATGACAAATGCTCAAAACCAGTAGTCATTGGGTGAATATAAATGGGAACGACAGTGATATTCCCGTACACACTTAGTAGAATGTTTAATTAAAAAAAATAATGAGTAGGGCTCCTGGGTGGCTCAGTTGGTTAAGAATCTGACTTTGGCTCAGGTCATGATCTCATTGTTCATGGGTTTGAGCTGTGCTGACAGCTCAGAGCCTGGAGCCTATTACAGATTCTGTGTTTTCTTCTCTCTCTTCCCCTTCTCCACTTGCATTCTGTCTCTCTTTCTCTCAAAAATAAACATTAAAAAAACACTGACTATAATGAAGCAATGGAAGCTACAGACACCTGGGATCTCTCTCATAATGATGTGGGGAATGCAACATGGCATAGCCATTTTGTAGAAGACAATAGAGTAATTTATCATATAGTTAAACTTGCATTTTAATATAACTTAGCAATCCCACACATTAGTATTTACCTAAAATAAATGAAAATTTATGTTTACACAAAAAATTACATGTACATATTTATAGCTACATTATTCATAATCAATCAAAACTGGATAAAATTCAAGATGTTGTTCTGGTGTGTGGATAAGCAGACTTTATAAGGCACAACCATACAATGAAATCTGAGTCAGCAATAAAAAGAAATGAATTATTGATTCATCAAAAAACTCACCTTAAATCCGTTTTGCTATGTGAAGGAAGCAGGCCCAAGAGCTACATGTTGTTTGACTCAATTTATATAATATTTTGGAAAAGTAAAACTATAGGAACAGAAAAGAGATCGGTGATTGCCAGGGATGGGAGTGGGGCCTGATTAAATATAAGCAGTGGAAGAGAACATTAAAACCAATGGAACACCACAAAGAATGAATTGTACTATATGCAAATTTAAAAAATCAACCAGAAAATGGGAGGAATGCAAATATATGATATTAAAAACAAAAAAGGAAAAAAACATGAGACCATTGAGGGTAGCAAAGAAAATAATTAACCTAAGTACTTTGGAAATCAGAATTTGATTAAATACTCTAGGACTTAAAGAAAAACTGCACTGTGCATAAAATCTATATTTGGGTTAATAAATCTGTTCTTCTTAGGAGTATGGGTATAAGAATCCTGGAAATACTTTTTATTTATATTAGGATCAAATGAATAGGTGAATATATAGTATGTATTGAGAATCAAATTTCTTACTGTTAGAGCAGATATGGATAAAGAAAGGGAAAGGCTATAATTAACCCCATGTAGGAATTAAATCAGAGGTATTGTTGTAAGCCTATGGTTTTTAAAGATAGATAGATAGATAGATAGATAGATAGATAGATAGATAATGTCTGTCTTTGTGATAGATGATAGATAGATAGATAGATAGATAGGTAGGTAGATAATGATCGTGTCTGTGTTGGTTGGTATAGACACATATTTTCTTGCCTTACCTACTGAGGTCTATAATCCTTGACACTATATTAACAATGAGCATACTTAGAGCCCTGACTATTGTATCTAAATATCATTCTCCAGATTAAAAGACCCAGGATTCCTCAAAGAAGTGGTTGATTCTAAGGCTGGTGCAGAGTAAATTCCTGCAATTAGATGTGGCTCTAGAAAGTAAGAAATTACTCAACTACATACATACATACATGCATGGATACACAATATTAACTATGTGAAGTGTTGGACATGTTAATTATCCTGATCTTTGTAATCATTCCACAGTATACATGTATATCAAATTACCATGTTGTACATTTTAATTTGTCAATGGTACAATTATATTTGTCAGTTATCATCATTAGAATAAGACAAGAAATAGGCAAGGAAAATGTTGAAAGGGCGTAAGAGCCAACCTGTAGTGGTTCCCAGTAGCCAAAGCTAGAATACTTTAAGCAACAAAAGCATGATAATATTGGGTAAAATTTGCAGAATAAAATATGCACTTATAAGTTCATACTAATAAAAGTGTATGTTTTAATAATTAAATGAGAAAGAAGGGACACTTCTTCCTTACAGAAAACTTCAATGGATAAATGTAGAAAAAAATGAAAATAGAACATCTCCATTAACACAGCATAGAATTGTTGCAGGAAAATTCTACCAACGGGTGCCAAATTTGATAGGACAGACTATGAGAAAAATCAGGATATTTATTAATTACAAAGGAAAAAAATAGTAATTACCAGTAGAGAAACCAAGCAGATGACACATTAAGTGATAAAGATTAATATGATCATTATGAACATCATGTACTTCTGATATACTGAGGACAGATATTTCCATGGTATTCTTGCCAAAAATGAACAATCTCCACCTAAGCATGAGAGAAATAAGATTAACCCAAATTGAGGGACATTCTACAAGATAATGTACCAGACCTCTTCAAAAGTGTCAAGATCATGAATAACAAGGAAAGACAGAACGCTTTGATAAATTGGATGAGACTAAGGAGATATGACAAGTAAATGCAATGTACTGAATCCTGGAACCAAAGGGGAAAAAGTGGAAAAACTAGTGAAAAGTCAGATATAAGTCTTCAGGTTAGTTTGTGATACTATATTCATGTGAATTACACAGTCTTAATAAAGTTAAGTTGTGGAAGAGGTTAATATTAGGAATGAAACACATATAGGAACTTTCTGGACTTGTTTTACAATTTTTCTGAAAATTCTAATTATTTCAAAATAAGATTTAAAAATAACGTAAAGTCTTACTTTTTTAATGGTAGTTGTCTTAACAGTATTTAACTACCAAGATGTGTATGTGTAGGGGTGTGTGTGTGTGTGTGTGTGTGTGTGTGTGTTTGTGTGTGTGTGTGTGTGTGCTGCATGTTCATTTCAAATTTAGAGTCTATGTTTTGGGCCATTTCATCTCAATTTTCATACTTCTATATGACAATACTTAGATTTTTTTCTTTAATTTTTTAATTTGTCATATCTTATTTTTCATTTAAGATGTTAACTTTTAAATTTGTTTTTTGTTACGTTTATTTATTTTTGAGAGACAGAGTGTGAACAGGGGAGAGGCAGAGAGAGATAGAGACACAGAATCTGAAGCAGCCTCCTGGGTCTGAGCTAGCAGTCAGCACAGAACTCGATGCGGGGATTGAACCCACGAACCGTGAAATCATGACCTGAGCCGAAGCCGGATGCTCAACCGACTGAGGCATCCAGGCTCTCCTAAGATGTTAACTTTTAACTTCTCTTAATTTTTCTTGAATTTCTCAAACATCGGTCTGACATATTAGCTCTCTGGAACCAACTTATTTTATTGATGAATTGGGTTTTGTTTTCCATCTCCCTGACATATTCTTACACATTCATTGGTTATACTATATACCACTATTTCTTGGTTTTCCTTTTTATTTTCTTAAATTCATCAACCTAAATCAAGAGGTAAACAGAGGCAAGTCCAAACTACCAGAAATTGAGGGTTTTGGTGGGGGAATAGTGGAGGAATTCCAATTTGGAGAATGCAAGCTACAGGCAAGTCCATGAGGTTTGGGGATGGCCTGTATTTATGGACAAGGAAGGCAAAGAGGGGGAACACCTTTCCATAGTTCAAGCAGTAAGTTCATTGGCTTGAGGATGAGGATTCTTGGTGGATATTCATTGGTCAGAAGACAAGGCTCTGTCTTCTGTAAATGAGGCATTTTGGGAAATCAGTCTCTCAGCTCTTAAGTTCAGTTCTTTGGAGAACACCTGTGTGAGAGTCTTCATTTCATATCTTCTGGTCCCATTTTAAATTGAAATCTTTTCAAAAGTTAAAACTATAAATATTCCTGCAAATCATTTTTTTCTAGACCAGAAATTTTGGTGAATGTGGCATTATCATATTGTTCTATTCTAGATCCTTTGTAATTTCATTTTTAGTTAATTTTAAAATCAGGCATAATTTGGGAGTATATTATTGAAACTTCCAGGCATCTGGCCTTTTTGATTATTTTCTAAGTTTCACATTTGATTTCTAATTTATGGCACCGTGGCTAGTAAACATGGATTACCTATATTATTTTGAGGAATACAGTAAGATTTTCTTTTTCCATCAATTACATGAGCATTTTACAAATATTTTTGTGTCTGTTAATACATGTATAATTCTTTTCAACTGTGTTAATTGTCTACTGCTTTGTATTTTATTTTCCTTTTCCTAGAGTTGTATTTAAAGATATTTACAATGATTATTAATTTGTCAGGTTCTAATTCTAATTTGGTTAGTTTTTGTCTTTTGTACTTTGAGATTATGTTATGTGTTAGATGTACAGTTTCATGATCATCCGGTTTCTTGTTTATTTTTTTCTAGACTTCAGTTGGCAAAATTTGGCTGGGCATAAGACTGTGGATAATACTTTTAAAAGTATATTTTATCTTCAAGTCTTTGAATACATTATGCTGCAATCTTCTTTTATACAGTGTCATTGTCAGAAGTTGGATGTCAAAATACAGCTTCCTTTATTAATAAAAACCCTCAAGAAAGTTGGGATAGAAGGAACTTACTTAAACATCATAAAAACCATTTATGAAAAGGCCATAGCTAATATCATCCTCAATGGGGAAAAACTGAGAGCTTTCCCTCTCTAAGATCAGGAACATGACAGGGATGTCCACTCTCACCACTGTTGCTTAACATAGTGCTGGAAGTCCTAGCATCAGCAATCAGACAACTAAAGAAAATAAAAGGCATCAGAATTGGCAGCGATGAAGTCAAACTTTCACTTTTCGCATATGAAATGATACTTTACATGAAAAACCTGAAAGCCTCTACCAGAAGCATACTGGAACTGATCCATGAATTCAGCAAAGTTGCAGGGCACAAAATTCACATACAGAAATCGGTTGCATTTTATACATCAATAATGAAGCAACAGAAAGAGAAATCAAGAAACTGATCCCATTCAAAATTGCAGAAAAAACCATAAAATACCTAGGAATAAACCTAACCAAAGATGTAAAGATCTGTATAATAAAAACTATAGAAAACTTATGAAGAAAATTGAAGAAGACACAAAGAAATGAAAAAACCTTCCATGCTCATGGATTGGAAGAATAAATATTGCTAAAATGTCATTATTACCCAAAGCAATCTACACATTCAATCCAATACCAACCAAAATTGCACCAATATTCTTCTCAAAGCTAGAACAAACTATCCTATAGTTCGTATGGAACCACAAAAGACCCCAATAGCCAAGTAATATTGAAGGAGGAAACCACAACTGGAGGCATCATAATCCCAGACTTTAGCCGTCAAGACAGCATGGTATTGGCACAAAAACAGACACATAAACCAATGAAATAGAATAGAGAACCCAGAACCGGACCCACAAGTGTATGGCCAATTAATCTTTGACAAAGCAGGAAAGAGTATCCAATGGAAAAAAGACAGCCTCTTTAGCAGGTGGTGCTGGGAGAGCTGGGCAGCAACATGCAGAAGAATGAAACTAGACCACTTTCTTATACCATACACAAAAATAAACTCAAAATGGCTGAAGGACCTGAATGTGAGACAGGAAACCATCAAAACCCTAGAGGAGAAAGCAGGAAATAGCCTCCTTCACCTCAATCGCAGCAATTTCCTACTTGACACATCCCCAAAGGCAAGAGAAATGAAACCAAAAATGAGTTACTGGGACCTCATCAAGATAAAACCTTCTGCACTGCAAAGGAAACAATCAAGAAAACTAATAGGCAACCAATGGAATGCGAAAAGATAGTGGCAAATGCCATATCAGATAAAGGGTTAGTATCCAAAATCTACAAAGAACTCACCAAACTCCACACTTGAAAAACAAATAATCCAGTGAAGAAATGGGCAGAAGACATGAATAAACACTTCTCCAAAGAGGACATCCAGATGGCCAACAGGCACAAGAAATGATGCTTAGTGTCACTCATCATCAGGGAAACACAAATCAAAATCACACTGAGATATTACCTCATGCAGGTTAGAGTGGCTAAAATAAACAAATCAGGAGATTACAGATGCTGGCGAGCATAAGGAGAAACGGGCACCCTCCTACACTATTGATGGCAATGTAAACTGGTGCAGCCTCTCTGGAAAACAGTGTGGAGATTCCTCAAAAAATTAAGAATAGAATTCCCCTATGACCCAGCAATAGCACAGCTAAGGATTTATCCAAGGGATACAGAAGTGCTGATGCATAGGGGCACATGGATTCCAATGTTCATAGCAGCACTTTCAACAATAGCAAAATCATGGAAAGATCGTAAATGTTCATCAACTGAGGAATGGATCAAGAAGATGTGGTTTATATACACAATGGAATACTACATGGCAATGAGAAAAAATGAAATCTGGCCATTTGTGGCAACATGGATGGACCTTGAGGGTGTCATGCTAAGTGAAATAAGTCAAGCAGAGAAGGACAGATACTATATGTTTTCACTCATAAGTCTAACAGGAGAAATTTAACAGAGGACCATGGGAAAGGAGAAAGGGGAAAATAGTTCGGGAGAGAGAGGGAGGCAAACCATGAGAGACTCTTGAATACTGAGAACAAACTGAGGGCTGAAGGGGGAGGGGGAGAGGAAAAGGGAAGTGATGGGCATGGAGGTGGGCACTTGTGGGGAAGAGCACTGGGTGTTACATGGAAACCAACTTGACAATAAACTATAGAAGAAAAAAATAAAATTTATTCCTCAATTCTAAAAACAAAAAGAAGTTGGATGTCAGTTTTGTTCTTGTTTCTCTCTGGGGATTATTTTTTCACCTTAGAATCTCCTATATTTTGAGGATCCTATATTTGAGGATCTGGTATTTCTAACATGCTGGTTCTTTTTAATCTTTATATGTTGCTTGGCTTTTAATGGACTCTTTCAGTCCAAATACTCGGGCATTAATTCTTTGGAATTCTTGCCTATGTTTTTTTTTTAATTTTTATTATCTATCACTTTCATTTTCTCTTTTTTAATTCTGTAAGAAGGCAGATGCTGGGACTTGTGAGCATGCTTTACCTGACTCTTCTTCTTTCCTTTTTACCCTTCCTTCTCTACCATGTTTGTATTGCATCCTGGGAAATTTACTTTTTGATCTTCTAGGTAAGAATTCTTCTTATCCTTATATACTTAGACCACCTATTAAGCTTTCAAAAGGTATCAGCAACGCATGAGTATATGTAAATATTGGTATGCAATACCTGCATTATTTTTATTTGCAGCTTTCTCTTGTTTCTTGAATGTAACATCCTCACATATTTTTCAGAAGATTTTAATTGTTCTTAATGTTATTTTGTTGATTCTCTGGATTTTAAGGATAGGGTTTTCCTGCTTGTTGAGTTTCTTGTCCTTATTTGTCATTCTTGGTTTTGCCTAAATATCTCTTGGTTCTTTACCATAACCTTATGTCTGTTCAGTAGCGAGATTGTCTCTGCTATCTCTTGTGTACATACATTTGGGAGAATGTTTGGGGGCCACTGTTGTTTTTAACATCACCTGAGGTTCGATGGCATAGTGGCCGAGTATGCTGCAAGAAATGCCTCAGAAACTATTTTTCTGCATGTGAATGCTTTTGTTGTTTCCAAGGTTCATCACATATTGGGGACAATGTCCTACCCTTTTAACCACTGCTTCTTTCTGGATCACCGCATTGTGTGACCCTGGGGCTTCCCTGGATTTCCGTATCTATCTCCTCTGTGCATTGAGTAGAGGAGATGCTCGCTGTGGTCACTCTTAGTGACTGGACTCAGTTGTCAATTTCTACTGTTATTTCCTGACAAATTCCACTTCCTGATTGCTACTTTAGCTCTCCGTGAACATACACAAGAGTGGGTACATACAGATGTTTGTACAAGTTCTTATTGTCATAGGTTTTCCAGGAATGGAGAGCTTACAGAATGTGTTTAGCTCATCATCATGAAGCAAGTATTGTTTTCCTTGAGACAAATCATTCAAGATTGCCATTTTTTATGGCTCAAAAGCAACTGAATGCTAGTAATTTCATATGGTTCTCTGGGATCGTTTATTAATCATTCCCTTTCTTGTAGCATAAATTTTGTGTATGGTTTGCATATCTTGCCTCAATTAATAGTGGTAAAAATGAGTGCTGCCTATATATACCAGTCACTGTTTTATTTTGTGAAATGCTTATTTGATTCTTTAGCAGGGTAAATTCTCAAAAAAGCACGGCAATGAACACAAGACCAATTTTTTCCAGGTATCTGTGTGGATATGGCTCAGTTAGATCTCCACATTTGGAAGACAGTTTCTCCAAAATGAAAACAAGCCTAGTAAATGTGGGCAAGGTGACTGTCTGTGCTATAGTATATGGGGTTCAACTCACGTCATCTTCAGAAATGTATCTGCCTCAATTTACCAAATGTCTCAGGGCTGTAGATATTTGAGGATCCTGTATTTCATGGGGTGTTCTAACACTGCGCTAGTTATGCACTAAGGCAGGAATGTTGTCATTCTCTCCACCTGCAGACATTCTAGATTGTCCCAGACAAAGGTCATTCCTCTGTTACTTCCTGTAAGTTTTGTCACATGACATGTATAAAGATCTTATGAGCTCTTGGTCTCTTTTTCTTACAGCCTTGGAGCCCATCTGGCTCATCTCACTTCTTATCTGAGGAACTGAGTTTTGGGGAAATTTCCCAACTAATGATGTACATTTTTACTCTGGAGAAGTCCTGTCTCACCCAACACTCCCTTCCCACATATGGGGAATGAGACAACTGTATACATGTTTTTCACTGGGACCTGGCTCACTCTCTTCTCCTTTCTGATAACATCTTTCAGTTTCTCTGGGTCTAACTGCAGATGGGAAACACAAGAGCCTGGAAAGGTCATGCCTGCTAGTACTTATTCCTTCCTCAGCTCAGAAGATCCAGAGGTCTTGGTTTCAAGACTAGACTTGAAAGTAACTGAAAATGATGTAGTTACAGTATTTCCTACAACTTGCAGCCCTGAAAAATAGATTTCTGATAACATTTGCTTGGGGTTATCACCACCTTCCCCTTCCTTCTCACTTGGTACCAGTTGAGCAGTCTAAGTAAGATCATTCCAGACACAGAGGAACTATTTAACTCAGCATTTTCATTTGGAATTTTTAATGTCCTCCTAGAAAGTCATTTACCTGTTTAAATAGAAAATAGTCTCAAGAGCTCCATATTTACAGTTCTCCTGGTCAGAAGTGGATTTTCTGATTCTAAAATAACAACAATATTACTGCTTCTTATACAGCCTGGTAGATTCGGGATTTGTGAAAACCTGAAGCAGAGACAATAGAATGTGTTCTTCTCAGGGAAAAGCATACAAAAGGACAATCACGAAGTTAAAATAAAAAATGAGAATATTTACAATGGGAAAAGGAAGAAGGATTATAATTTTTAAGAAACTGTCAGATTAAAAACATCACTAAATCAAAATTTTTCCCAGTCACTGCTTGAACTCTCCATTCTTTTCTCCCTTAATTCTTGGGCTGGATACTTTTTTAATCTTTCCATATGATAATTCGCATGTATTTATAATACCTGATCACAATTTAAGTTTTGTTATTGCTAGTTCAGAAAATTTTCAGTCATATATTTTTTTCTTTTTTGGAAATGCCGTGTATAATTTTAGGATTTTTATTTGAGAGGCCCTCGGTTAGGGTTTTTCTACCTGTGAGTGATTTTCTTGTGTGTTGGAGGTTTTGCAATTCTTGACAGGAAATCCAATTAATTTTGTTTTGCTACATTCCCACCCAAAAGAATTTTTTTTTAAATGTCTAGCACATTCTTTAGGCACCTTATTTTAAAATATGTTTCTCAGAGGAGAGCACTTCCATTTTAACTCAGTTTTGTTGAAAACCCAACCTACCATGACCTTTTTACACTGCTGATAATGAAGGATTTTTTACGGGCTGTCTTCCGACTTCATCTGTTCCAAGTCTCGTTGCTCCCTCACTGCCTCATACAGCTGGTGCCAGGCTGGAGGGCATGTTTCATTTCACGGTGCATCCTCTGGGCCAGAGCCTGCATGCCCCTATGCAAAGTGAATTGGCACAGGGACTCTGGACATGTTCATGGAAGCCCTTAAACACGGAGAAGGCAAGCGATAAATTATTTCTGCTTAAAGTAACTATGAACTATGCACATATAATCCACTAAACTCTAAGAGTAACCTCACATTAGCCTCTCCTTTGTTGGTTTCAGTCATACTTATTTTGGTCATTCCAAAGGCATTGGACAATGGCACGTATGAAAGCAAGTAGGTTTGGTCAAATGGAGGGAGACGACAGACCAGTCAAGTGTGGCTAAAATACCGCACCCTTCCACATTTCTCACACTCCTGGGGTATCTCCCTGGGTACCTTCATGATGATGCATACCAGTTAAAGCAAAGTTACGCAAATTAAGAGTAAGAGTAAACCTTTAGTTTTCTCTTGCTTCGGTGTGTTGCATCTCCCCGTTCTCTAGACGGAGTTGTTTCAGTAGGAGTTAATCACATAGACCATAAAATTTCAGCCAAAGGGAATGTAATGTGAGTTACTTTTGTAGGCAGCAATTTATCCACTTCCCACCACTCTCTTCATATTCTGGAATTCTTAGGTTAACCCTGGCAGCCCTTAACAAGGTATGCAGGGCGTTTGTTACTATTGGCCAGAGCTGTGGTAGATTTGGAAAACTCCACATTGAGGTCGTGTCATTAATAGACTACAGGAGGCTGCAGAAAACACCTGAGAGAGTTGGCAAAACACACGAACACCACTGCACTGTCTTTGATTTAATTCTCTCATGCGGCATTTGTGGTTGTAATTGTGAATGTAACCAAAGAATATTCACTCTAATGCTAACTACGTTGCTCTTATTAATGGCCAGTATTATTCCAACTATGGGTCAATTTTCAGTTTGTGTACTTATACTCTGACTATAATTATCATATAGATGTAATTTAACAATGCATACTTTCAGTGCCCTTTTCTAAACTTTTGTGGTTTATGAAGCATTGGTGTGAGGTGATTCCTGATAGCCTGTGGCAACTTGAAATGCTCGAAAAGAATGTGAAAAACATATATATCTAATTTCACAACTGAAGCTTAAGATCTCGCTGGCATTATAATCGTGTTTTATTCTTCCGGATTGCATAGTGATCCCCGCAGACCCCTTAAGCCTCTGGAATCTGCAAATCTCTTCTAACAGGATCTTCATTTTTTGCAAAAGCTGCTTATTCAAGGATCCTTCCAAAGGAGTATTTTCTATTTATTTATGACATAATGGGAATTAGGTAATACCCTAAAATAATGAATATCTATTTTGCTCAAGGCTCTTTTCTGTACAATAGACAATTAAATGATCATTCTTAACCCCTAGGACTTCTAACCAATAGATGAAGATAATGGCACAAAGGAAAATATGTTTCCTTAACAGGTGATTATGTTGTTAAAAGACAAATAAAGAAAAGGAAACAGAAACTGCATTTGATAACATTCAACATAGGTGCTCTTTTTCTCTTTTCTTTCTCTCCCTCTCCCTTTCCCTCTCTCCTTCCCTCTCCCTTTCTCTCTCTTTCTCTCTTACACACACACACACACACACACACACACACAATTATATAATCAGGATCAATAAAACAGTGCTCACTAGTACCATTATTATTTAATATTTACTGGACATTAAAGTCAATGCAAGGTGGCAAAATTAAAATCAGAAGTTAATATTAGAAAAGAAAACCACATTACTGACTGCATCTGACTTTATTGTATACCTCCAAACTCCTTAGAAAGCACTACAGAGGGGCAGGAAATTATCAGAACAATAATATATAATTACAACCAAGTAGAAAAGCCAACAATTTAAATGGATACAAGTAAATATAAATATCAAGTTCTCTACCATTTCTAGAAATAAAAAACTAAAAAAAATGTGATGAAAGCAATATTACTATATGTAATAAGGGCAGAAATATAATAAATTAAAACATAAGATATGGGAAAAACTTACGTGAAATTTTATGCACATTTGAATAATTAAGGAAATCTATAGAGAATAGCTTGTGTTTAGATAAGGAAATTAATAAAATTTTCTCAATAAATCTTTCTTTCACATGAATCTAAATTTACTTTTAAAATTTGAAGACCTAAATAATCACACAACCATGAGAAAGAGTTCTAAAGAGTGAGATTCATAGAAAATATTAATTGTAAAATCATCGTGATTAAAACTCTTTGCTACTCAAAAAGAAATAAGTCTTATCTCGATGGGTCACATTGAAGCTAGCAATAAACTGACAGATTTATTCTGTGACATATTGTCATCTCGCATCAGTGGGAAAGTGTAGCTTACATTTCTACTTGTATCTTAATACAAAATAAGTATTTAAAAATGAATTCATAAAGATTGTTGAAGAAAACAAGGGATGACAAGGAGTGTAGAAAACTGCTTTAGGAGAACCATGAAAATCTAGAAACAACACACACACACACACACACACACACACACACACACACCACTGATTTTGACAAGCTAAGACCTGTGTGTAACAAAAAAAATATTTAGCCGAACTTCAAGTTTATTGGATCAAAGGTGTCATCTCAATGGTTTGCAAATAAATTAAAGCAATTATTCTCATCCTGTGTGAACTTCACAAATAAAATCTTCAAACTGAAAGATCTGTGTAAAAATTATTTGCTAGGTGTCTGATAAACACATATCAAAGACTCTTGTTTCCAAGATTTAGGTTGACTCGATCTAGATCTAGATTCTCATCAGGGAAAATAACAATCTGATGTTCAATTCAATTCCTATTCACTGCACCTTGGAAAATTCCCTCCATCAGTATTGAAAAGATTTGTCTTCTAAAGAAAAAGTGACACATATTACATTTACTTGTACAATGGTCCCTTTGCACCGATGACAACTTCATTAAGGTTCTACATTTCCAGTATTCCTTTTATGCATCGTCTTCAGGTGTTTCAAAATATTTCAAAATATGACCAAAAAAAAAAAAAAGGTAGCTGTGAATTCTTGGAGAATGAGAGATACTACCTATCCTTGTACAAGACATATGGACAGGGTTAAATACTATTAGGTAACATAAATTCCTGTAATCTCTTAATAATCATCAAAACAACATGGGTATGTTGTCAAGGTTTCTTCTTTTTCATTTCCCTCCCTTGCCCCCCAACCAAATCCGTAACACCATAATGGTGACTTCATGGTCATAAGCATACTCCGTACTCTCTTATCATTTCAAAACACATTCATAGGCATTGAGGACAACTGACGTTTTTCCAAAGAACTTTTCAGTTTTCCTGAATTCTTCGGGCAGGTTACCTCACAGTTACCACTTCAAGTGAGTTTCAGTTTTGGGAAAAACTCTTTGACCTTCTGATTAAAAGTCCATTGACTTCTTCCAGAAGACCCTTAATCCATAAGCAGGCACAACAGGTGTCTATGAAGTTGAAATAATGCCTCCAACGCTTCAACACTGCACAAAGGTAAGTGAGACAATTAACTGCCAACTACCCCACCTGCAAGTCATTATTTGCATTCCACATCCTTCCTTCCTGTTGGGCCTGATTACAGCTTCAAACCAGTTAGGAGGAGCCAGAGTGATACATCCTTGATCTAGGAAGGGGGAAAATGTATTAGAACAATCAGGAAGATTAAAAACAAAGCACTTGTAGATTTCCCCTGCAAACTGAAGTGATATCATGGTTCCAGGAGTTTACCAAGATGATGGAGCAATAATTCTCATTTCTGGTAGCACATTAGAAACATCTGTTGAGAGAGTTTACATATTGAATCCCAGGCTCCACCCAAGACCAAATGAATCAGAATTTCCAACCCCAGGGCAATATATATATATATATATATATATATATATATATTGCGAAAGAGAGAGAGAGAGGCATTTTTAAAACAAATCATTCATGGGGCACCTGAGTTGCTCAGTCAATTGAGTGACTGACTTAGGCTCAGGTCATGATCCCGTGGTCACGGGCTCAGGCCTGGCGTTGGGCTCTGTGCTGACAACTCAGAGCTTGGAGCTTCCTTCAGATTCTGTATCTCCTTCTCTCTCTGCCCCTCCCCCGTTTGTGCTTTGTCTCTCTCAGTCTCTCAATAATAAATAAATGTTAAAAAAAATAAAACAAATCATTCCTCGTGATTTTAATGTGTGCTCATGACTGAGAGTAAGGAAATTAGATATATTACAGAGTTCATCTCTCAATCAACTTAGTTATCCCTATAGAATACAGCCTATGCCTCTCCATACTTTCTATATCCAACTTAAATGTCATCACTTTGTCCCTCTTGACAAACGCATTGCCATTAGCAGTGTCCACACCCATGTCTGTGTCCCCAGCAGAAGAGAACGACATGATGACATCAAAAGGTTCCAATTTTCCTTTCCTTGTAGGCATATTATTCTTAAGCTGCCATTTCACATACCCTACCTTCAACTTATAAGAAAGTTGCATCTCTTAATATCACCTGTGTAAGTGGCATTGGGTTCTTAAATGACCCCCCTGCCCACTATGCCTCAGAAAGTTTCTTTTAAGACTCTGTGGCTGGCAAGGATGCTGACATTACCCCCATTAAAGAACATTCTAGGCTTTTGGGTCTTTGTTCTTTCTTTAGTTTCACTTTCAAAAGGGTTTGCCTCCCAGAAACCATTTATTCATTTTAAAGTGGATTATTTAACTCTTGATTCTCATAAAAATATGTGTCCCCATGAAAATACATCCCTAACTTAGCATTGTAAGCAGCAGCTACAAGCTCTCCTGTCTGCCCACATGTAGACTAGTCAAATCCAGTTTTTTTTTTTTTAAGGTTTATTCAGTTTTGAAAGATGGAGAGAGAGCACAAGCAAGGGAGCGTCAGAGAGAGAGGGAGACACAGAATCTGAAGCAGGCTCCAGGCTCTGAGCCAGCTGTCAGCACAGAGCCCCACGCGGGGCTTGAACCCACAAACTGTGAGATCATGATCTGAGCCAAAGTTGGTCGCTTAACTAACTGAGCCCCCCAGGAGCCCCAAATTCAGTCTTATTTGATCAGGTTGGGTGGTTTATTGGAAAGAGTATTTATTTTTCTAGCTCATAAAATTCCTCTTATTGTTTGTATGGGAGAAAAGGAAGAAGATTTGTTAGCCTCAGGTGATGTCTAGAGTGAAACTCTAATCTTGACACTCAGAGATACCAATTCCTTTTTTTCTATCTGCTGCATTTTTTAAATTACTGCTCTGCAGCTAGGAGATATTGCTATATATTACTTCTCGACAGGGATAGCATGCTGCATAGAAGGTAGGCCCAAATAAAGGTAAATTAAAATTTTTTATCAAAATGTAGGGGCACCTGGGTGGCTCAGTTGGTTGAGTGTCCATCTTTGGCTCAGGTCATGATATCATAGTTCATGGGTTTGAGCCCCATGTGGGGCTCTCAGAGCCTGGAGCCTGTTTTCAGATTCTGTCTCCCTTTCTCTCTGACCCTCCCCTGTTCACGCTGTCTCTCTCTCTCTCTCTCTCTCTCTCTCTCTCTCTCTCAAAAACAAATTAAAAAAAACATTAAAAAAACAAAATATAAATGAGGGCAGTTTCTTAATGTTTTAAAATACTTAAGTGTTCACAAAGGGAATTTACAGGATACAATAAAAATTTTTCAAAAAGATTCTATTATTGGCGTTAAAATAGACATCACTGTAATGAGTATATTTTTTAATGTTACCCTTTCTTTCAGCGATCATAGTAGAGTTCATTTTTCTTTTTATCACAGCTCTAGAACTCTGACATAACAGAAACAAATAAGGCTTCAAGTCTCCACGCTGAAGATTTCTAAAAAATGAGGCATCCAAATAAGTGAAAGGAAACTGTAGAGATGAAATATTTTACCGAATTTTTGAATTACACATCCATATTTTCTCTTATTTTCTGATATCTTATATGTTGGACATCTGGGCTAGATTTTTCTTTTTATGCTCTGTTATGAACATATGACAGAGTTTAGTGTAGAAGCATAGACTACGTATGCTGATAATACACATTCACACACGGGGAAATACCTAGTAAAGTATTCCACCAACTAACAACCACAATGGTGCATGTTATCAGTGAACTGAATTACCATG
This sequence comes from Helogale parvula, assembly GCA_004023845.1. Classification (NCBI taxonomy): domain Eukaryota; kingdom Metazoa; phylum Chordata; class Mammalia; order Carnivora; family Herpestidae; genus Helogale; species Helogale parvula. The sequence goes on from PJEM01002154.1 coordinate 20,256, forward strand.
AGTATCTACTGCCTAGGAAAAATCGGAAGCATTTTTACATCCAAAAAACAAATAGTGGGCCTGGAGTCAAACTGAGAATTATTTGAATAAACGTCTTGATTCAAATGGTAATGTCACTAAGAAACTTTTATTTGAAAATCACAAGTGGTATTACCATTTGAATAAAATGATAATTTTATTTTATTGGTAAAATAGTTTGTGCATATTATTTGTAATGGGTTTGTTATTACATTACAAAGCTATTTTAATTTTCTGGACTCTTTCTGAAGCTTGCAGATTAATACTTAATTAAAATTTCAAAAGGAAGTATTTGATTTTATGATTAATAAGATTGTTGTCACTTAGCATAAAGGATTCTAACCCCTTTCTCACTAGTATTTTCTAGAAGAGACTGTGTTTGCAACCAGTGCTGTAAATAAGCACATCCTCATATACATTTAAAGTTTTCCTATATAGTTGCAGTGATATAGATTTATAATACCTGATCCTCACATACCATTTGAAACAGTAAATTGACACAGTAATGTGTTGGACAAAATGCTAGAATTGGTTTGCAAATATTGGCTAAGACCTTGAAAAGACAACTTGGTTTAACCACATAAAAAGCATGTGTTTATTGAATCCAGGCTCTGTACCTATCTAATCCCATAAACTTGGATTTATGTAACCTTTTCCTTATTTATAAGATAAGAATGACACTACCTACCTCATAAGCCTGTGGTAAGGCATTTGATAATGTCTAAAAATTCTCAGGGCACCATGAAAATCAAAGTAGTTCCTTATCCAGTATAATAATCTTATTTCTGTTGTCTCATAAAATATTCCAGTGTGGGATGATTCTGGATGCTAATGATTTTTTTTTCCATTCTGTTTGTCAGTAGCCTTTCTTATTGAGAACACGACATTGTATTCTCTTGGCAGTGGATATAGAGAAGGAAATATCTGAACAGATACTGTATGTGAGCTCCTGTCTTTTAAACGGTTTATTTACACTGTGTCCCTAATTTCCCCCTTCATTATAACAATTCCCATGAATAAAACAAGAAAACACTAAAGTAGCAAATAATCCAGCCAACAAATAAAAGAGGGAGAGGGAGGGGAGAGAGAGAGAGACAGAGACAGAAAGAGAGAGAGACAGAGATAGACCCAGACAGAGTGAGAAATCCCAGTAATTTAGGGGGAAAATATTAGCTGAGTCCTTCACACTCGGCCATATTTACTAGACATCAAGTAAATAAAAGAGTGGAGGTTGACATTTTCATTTTTTCTTACTAAGTCTAAACGGATACAAAACTTTGTAATGTCTTGTTCAACTGAAAATTAATGAGAGTGTGGAGAGATCCTAGGCTCCCAAGGATGATTAGTGAGATTGACGCAAAGCTCTTGGTTTAACATAATTCCACTACAAGAGAATGATTCACATACACCTGAGGGTTAATTATAGTGAGCTCCTCTGAAGCATTATATATTATTTAACTGGAATATTAGCCATCGCTCATCTGAATTATAGAAATAGTCCAAGAATCAACCAGAGAATGAATGTCATTCTGAGTCAGCTTCCAGCATTTGGTGTTGGGAGTGGCCAGTGTTCCGGACATCAGTTAGTGTCTGTGCTCAGCCTTCCTTCCCTGGTACAGAGGACTCAGTGCCTCCTGACAAGCAGATGACCTCTGGACTTGGAGCTTGTATTCAGAGACGGCAAGAACCCTCAGCCCTCCTCCGCCTGCCTCTGATCATTTCTCTTCCAGGCCCATGAATAGGGCTGATCCTCTCTCTTGATGAATGGAGTTCCAGTGTGGAACCCACTCATAAGCAAGGCTGCCTTAAACTCACATACCTCTCCCCCTTCAATAAGTGACTATTACAAGTCTCAAGAAACCACCCCTACTGTTATGCCCAGATTTTAATATCGCCCCCAAAAACCAGAGACCACCAGGGAGACTGAATCACGCATGCAAAACCAAAGGGTAGTTTTATTACGGGCTTAGGTTGGCCAAGCCTAAGCCAGGGCTCACAGACTTTACCAACACAGCAGATCCATGCTGAGAGCCCTGAACAAAGGCGGGGTAGGGCTTTTATGAGTTTGGGAAGGGGGAGTTACAGGAAATTGTGACATAGGCACGGTGATCCAATCATTATTATACAATATTATTGACAGCAGGTTTAACCATTCACACTGCCTAGAGTATCTGTTACTTTTGGCGGGACCCAATCACAACATTTAGAGTATTGACCAATCACTGAGTGGGCCCAGGACCCTCAGGTAGGGCGTGACTAGTCTTAGCCTCCATCTTTAGGCCTGCCCTTAGAAATGTTACAGGTGTTAGCTGGCCTTTCCTGATTGGGTGTTACAAGGGTGGTCCCTTCTGCCTTGGGCAATATGTGCCCTTCTATTGTCTCATGGAGTCAGTTTCAGACCTGCATCCTTACACTACGAAGGGTGTTGTCTTTAGTGTCTTAAAGGTGAACAAGGAAGGAACTAACTTCAAACTGTGGCTGGACTTTTTGGATTCTTAGAATGAGCCTTAATATGTTCTCTTTCTTTATTAGTAGAGGCTAATAGTTGTTAGTGTGTTATTTAGCTTTTTTTCTAATATTTCTTTTTTATTAAAAATTAAAAATTTATTTATTGATTTTGAGAGAGAGAGAGTACAGGGATGGGGCAGAGAGAGAGGGAGAGAGAGAATCCTAAGAAAGCTATGTGCTGTGAAAGCAGAATCTGACATGGGACTTGATTCCAGGAACTGAAACATTGTGACCTGATCCGAAATCAAAAGTCAGACAGCTAACCGACTGAGCCACCCAGGCACCCCTCTGATATATTTTATTATTTTCACAGATACGTCATGGCTCAACCATGATATCAGCACACCTAAGCCTACATGTACACGCACACACACACACACACACACAGGCTGACTACCCAGAATAGCTTTGTGCACATTTGTATACAACTCTGAGAATCTGTACCTTGGAAAACCATGCACCTATCTTGAAACCTGTGGTAACAGACTTGTTTCTGATGATACAGTTTCTGTTGAAAACTTGATCAATGAGCAATGCTGATTTTGTTGATATCAGTACATTTTATTTTGTTGATATAGGAAAAGTAGAAAGCAGAGTCAGTACACGTCCTTTGTAATGCTGGTTGTGTGAATGTTATCATTTGGAAAATTTAAAAAATATATCCTGGAATATGGGTCAGAAGCAAAACAAAGCAGGAATTTGTTGCCGTTCTGCTGCCATTTCTAATGACGACCACCAAAAAATAACCTTGGAGTATTAAATTACTGACTATGATGACTTTTTATTTAAATATATAACAATACATTATGACTGCTTTTCAGTGGTAAGTGTTTAAGTATCAGGATTCAAGAATAACAGTTGGTATTGTGGCCACAAAATCACTTGTAAAGACTGACTTAAAATTGCATAGAGTAAATGGGCCCTTTAAAGAGCAAAGAGAACAATGATGCTAGTTTGTCTGACACTGAGTGGAACACACAGATTCATTTGAGAGACCATTTCATTCTTGTTGAACACGACCAGATTATTGGCGCAGCAATCGAAGCTTCTGTCTACCTTTGTTTGATAGAATATACAAACGCCAGCACATTCTCATTTGGTTTTAGAAAAGAGTCCATCCTTTACAAATGAGAACTAGAGACGCAGGACATGTTTGCCCCCTGGTGTTCATGTAGCTGAATTACAACCATGTTCGACGATGTAGACTATGAATATATGAAGTGATAGAAGAATTTAGAAAATGAATAATAAGAGCACATCTTCTAAATTAGTTGGCAATAACCTAAAGTATATAAAGTATTTTCTAAAATGACTGTCCTCCGAGGTATTCGTATTGGTCTGGTAGAGTTGATATAACAAAATACCATAGAGTGGGGGACTTCAACAACAGAAATTTGTTTTCTTACAGTTCTAGAGGCTGGAAGTCCAAGATCAAGGTGTCAGCGGGCTGGGTTTCTCCTGACACATCTCTGTAGCTTGTGGACTGCTGCCTGCTCGCTATGACCTCATGTGGCCTTTTCTCTGTGTGTGTGGGTCCCTGATATCTCTTCCTGTTCTTATGAGGACACTAGCCATATTGGATTAGAACCCATTTTAACTTACCTCTTTTCAGACCTTATCTCCAACTATGGTAACATTCTGAGGTTTCAAGATATGAATGTTAGGGGGACACGATTCAGCTCATGACGGTATTCAATTCTAGATTTAGAGTGAATACATAAAGATCAACACAAATCACCTTTATAAGACAAGACGGCTTCTCCATCATCCATTTCTTTTCAGGGAACTTAGAAGGATTGTTCTGCATGTTGTAAATCTCCACCAATGCACAGAGTTACAGACATATCATAAATCTCAATAATTTTTTAAATAAAAGAATGAATACACGAGATTATTTAAATTTATCTAGTTGATTCCCTACTCCGATTGACATCTTCTTTTACTGTCATTTACTTCAGCAGCTAATTTCTTTCCATTTTCTGATTCTTATAGAGAATATTTGAAAAGGGTTGGGAGCTTAAGAAGCTAACAAAAAAATGGAAAAGTAGATACAAACATACTTCTGTCTTTTTGAATGAAGTAATACCGTGGTAAGTGTAATCGGGAAAATGAAATTTTCAATTAAATTTTACTTTTAGAATTTTGAAGGCATAGGAGTGAAAGACATAGTAGAAAAGAATGTGTTCTTTCATGGATGAAAGACACTCGCTTTTTCTCTCTTTGAATTGGATTTCTGTTAAGATTTTAGAGGGGAACTCCAATTGATGTGTAACAAAAATAGGGAAAAAGTAAAATAAAACTTATTTTTGTATTATTACTGAGCGTGCACAACACACCCTACGTCATGGCGAGGAAAGAGGAGAGGAGAGAAGAGAAGAGAAGAGAAGAGAAGAGAAGAGAAGAGAAGAGAAGAGAAGAGAAGAGAAGAGAAGAGAAGAGGAAAAGGGAAGAAAGAGGAGAAGAGGGGAAAGGGAAAGGGGAGGGGAAGGGGAAAGAAAGAAAAGGAAAGAAAGAAAAAAGAAATGCATTTCTCCAAAGTCCACACAGACCAGAAATGCCACTGTGACAGTCAACATAGAGCCTTTTCCTCGTCATTGCGTTATGGTCTCACACGTTTTCAAGCGTCTCTTTCATGGCCTCTTCCATCTCTTCAGCGTTGGCAAATCTGAGACATTTCATGTGGCTTTCTTCAGAAAATACTAAAGGTGGATTTAAGTTTTGGACAAATTCCATTCAGGTCGGAAATTTGGTAGATTTTTCTGGCTTCATCCATGCAGGTGCAAGTTTGAACAATCCAGGGCTTATGCTGCAGTTGCCTTCCAGCCCATCTTCCCAGCCAGCTCGAAACGGACGAACACTGCATGAGAACAAGTCTTGGAAGGAAAAACACAGCCTTGAGATGTTACCAGAAAGTTTTGTTTTTCCTCGATCAGCACTTTGCAAAGATCGCTTTCTTTTCCTTGTGTTATTGGGAACAGAGCTTTCTGCCGTGTCCACAGGTAATTGGACTTCAGCCTTATCGGAGACACTAAACTGCAAAGAAGAGCATAAATTAGTTACACACATACTCTCTTATCTCCTTTTCCCTTTTTTATTTTTCCTGAAATAAAAGCAACCAGACACACTAATATGGTATAGCGGTTCCAGAAATACGCACGTACCCCCAAGTGCCTACGTGAAACTCGGCGGCAGACAGAGGATTTGATGTCCCACCCATGACCCTCGGGAGGGTTAACACAGCTCACCCTGCAGGCACCCGACGCCGCTGTGACTTCTGGGCAGGCCCTCTATCATCCACTTCCCTCATCCATCCACCTTGCTAAAGACAGTACTAAATATAAAACACACCCGTCTCCTCAAGGAGCACAGGGGTTTTTGAGGGAACAGCAGATAAGAGGAGACATGATTATCGCGCGGCTCAGCCTGCAGCTGGGCATTTGCAAAGTAGTATCGCAGGACATGTCAGGAGTGATTAGTGCTCTGGAGAGGGAATTGTCCCAGAGTCAGAAAGCCAAAGAAGTGGGGGGAAGGATTTTCAGGCTGAGTGAGCCAGTTTACACCCAAAGGCAGGGGTGGCTGAGGGGGTGAGGGCATGCGGGCAACCACTGATGAAGCAGCGGGAAGACAGGACTCATCAGAGGTGGGGAGCAGGGGGCGAAGGGCTGGAAGATGGTATGTCTGACAAAGTAAGCACACCAGGGTGACAGGGTTGTGCCATTTTCCCGAAAGACAGCGGGGCGCCTTCAAAGCTAGGGATTAATTTATGTTCCTCCGGAGGAAGAATGGAGAGGCCCTCCTAAGAGGCCGGGGAGATGTATAGAAGGAGGAGCCAGCACTCTCTGGCTGGCACCCACCCCACTTCTCAGCTAGAACGGTTCCTGATGAGGGCTGGTACCCTCAGGGCCAAACAGATCATCCTTAACATGGCTTTCGAGGCCTTTCATGGCACTGCCTTCATTAGGCCCATTTTTTACCCCTCAGAGCTCCCCTCTCTGCTTTCCTACTACAAGCAAGGGTCCCCAAGTATTACAAACTCACTCAGCCGGACAGGTATTTACACTGTTCCCCATTGCTAGGATTTTCACAGAGTACTCTCCCTTTCTTCTCTCTCTTCTTTCCTCTCTACCTCACCTAGCTAACGTCCACAATTCTTTTGAGGTTTTAGATTGTATAGAATTTCCTTCATAAATCTGAGTATTTCCCAAACCTCAACCCTATTTATTTATTTATTTACTTATTTATTTATTTATTTGCTGTGGTGGGCCATGTGACCCCAGACTACCCTGTCCTTTCACAAAAGGCATTCAGTGATGTATGAACCTCGGATCTCAATTCCTGCGAATCAAAAGTTAGGAAGAGTCACATCTTGCTCACTGCTTTCTATCAGCCCAAACATCGGAGCACAGAGCACAGATTCTAGTTAACCATTTGCCTCATGAACAAATTATCATGCTGAATTCTTATTAGCAAGATACTCTTCCCCTCCCCCAATGATTACTGTAATTAAAAAAATGGCAAACTTGGTGTTAAAGTTTCCAGAGTGGTCAATAGAAAGAGTGAACTAACCAACAAAGTGGGAGGGAGATATGCTATGATAATGTGATAATGAAGACATACTAGATATATAATAGAATATATTGGAATATGGAAACATAACATGAACTCAATTAGCTTGACCGTCATAAAGCTTCTTGTATATAAAATGCTGGACCAAGAAATACCAAAGTTGGATATTTATTATAAGACCACATTATGAACTTAATATAAGACAGTATTAGCTACATTTTAAGATGTTTCTCAAAAAGGAAAATGGAAATCAGTGACTTATTATAATACAAGATTATACATATTTTATTTAAAGTTTTAAATTTGCGACCTAAGGTCAATGTGTATTAAAATCAAATTCAGGCATTGTGAATAGTTCTATTTAGTACCCGTTGAATAATTTCAATGCGCACAAAATGTTAATCATATAGCCCCAATTATTTTTTTCTTTTCTATTCAAGATCCTAGTTACAAAATTAGGAAAATAGACTAGAGTGTTCAAGGAGACGATGAACCATAAGGATTGAAATCAGAGCATTTCAGATAAATCTTAATCTGTAAGCATACATGAATCTAGTGCTCAAATGGGTTGATGTTTGGACTTGAACTGCTGAATTATGAAGAGGAAGAAACATGCACAATTTTACTTAATACATTAGAATCAGTCATCTAAAATTTTCAAGCATTTCTTTGTATAGTAAACTGTTTCAATCTTCATGGATAAACTGTATTAGGATATTTTTTAATAAAAATTACTTTGCTTCTAAAATTTGGGATTAAAAATATTTAATGTAATATACTTTATAAAAATATTCAGAACTCATGCAGCTCTGACATTATTTTAACATTTTGTTGTATCATATTTTAAATGGATTCAAGTAAGTCCATGTATAAATTTCAGGGTGGTTGAGGGCTTCAATAAATAGTTGTGCTATCCTTTGAATATGCAGAAATGTTCCGATTTCACGTATATTTCCTTGTGTTTGTACGTGTGGGTGTATGTGAATGCTGTGACGGGGTATGTGTAATCTACACCGCTTTCACTTTGACATGCTTTATTTATTTAAGGAAGGGAAACTTTTTAGGCCTTTTTGCAAAATTTCCTTTGTCTGAGGCTATATTCCTGAATTTGTAGTTAAATTATGTGGTATTTTTACTTCAAAATGTGCAATGTGCGATGGTCTATGCCCTGGTGATCTGTTCCCATAAATTACGTATTGGAGAATTGGTCTCTTTTGCTATTTTTTTCTTTTGCTCAGATAAAACTAAGGCATGTAATACATTAGCATTGCTTATACAATGAAGTGTGTGTGTGTGTGTGTGTGTGTGTGTGTGTGTGTGTGTTTTCAAGTTGTTTTTTTTTTAGTGTAATGCTGCCATCTTGTGGCCACTGGATCAATTTTTTAAAATCCTGTTCTTGGACAGTGTACCGAATGACTCCCAAAACATTACATAGTATATGTATCTTCAGCATCATGGAAGATATTTACTCTTGTAAATAATATCCTCTTAACTACCTCTCAGTAAATAAATCATGATAGTTATTTTTTGGCATTTTAAAGTTTTATATAATTTACCTAAAACTTTCCTTCCTTCATTTGATGCTAAATTCTATGTAAATTGATATTAACATCTGCCTTGAAAAAGAAGAAAACACGTTTAAATGCTGTCTTTATACTTTTAAGTACTGCCTTCACACAAATATGTTTTAACATGTATATTTCATCATGTGCATATATAAGATAAAATCATGTATATTAGTAAGTTAAACAATTTCACATTCTTAGAATGGACATAAAAGGTAAAGAAACATTATGTCTGGAGCTAGAGATATGTGGTACCTGTCATTATTACATGCTCTGGCTTATAGAGTAATTAAAATATTTGGTTAAATTTTGTAATTGACTACAGAGCCTACAGTTAGAAGAGAGTTTAATCGTATTTTTTCCTAGGTTAGGTGTTTCATAGCCCAGCCTATCTCTGCCATAAGCAGCCTCCACTCCTCTCCGTGTCCCCTGGCAGAGTGGGACGTTTGTTATCATGGATGGACGTACATTGACACATCACTGTCACTCAGAGTTTACATTAGGTTCACTCCTGGGGCTACATAGTCTATGGGTTTGGACAGATGTGTAGTAACATGAATCCACCATTACTGTATCCTACAGAATATTTCACTGCCCCTACATCTCTGTGCTCTACCAATCCATCCATTTCTTCATCCTAACTCCTAGCTGCTGCTGACCTTTTTGCTGTCTCCAGAGTTTTGCCACTTTCATTTCTCTTTCATATAAAAAGCCAGATATTATACACTGCTCACAGTTAGTAAAACACTCTCTCATCGCTGCATGTCTGAGCTGGGAGATGGAGCAGAGCGGGTGACAACTTTGAACACAGAAGTGATTCCTCTAAAATGCGCAATGCTGTTACGGAGTATGACTGTTCACCTACCTGCAGACCTGGCTGCCCATGACCCGCTTCCCATCGGGATGGCTATGCAGTCACATTCTGGGTCCGTCATTGGTTGAGGTGTCACATCTTTCTCTTACAATGAAGGGGTGCATCGTGGGAGATTCAACTTCAACTTAGTTCCATCTTGATTGTCTCCCAGTTCTTCCAAGGGGAAGCATAAGAATAATGGGATAGTTTTATCACATTGTTCAGAATGTTTACAGAAACTTCTGCTTTTTATTCAGTCAAATATGCATCGAAACCCAATAATATGTATTTAAAAAACACAGCATAACACTTAGGTATTGTCAACTGGATCATAGACGATTATGCTTTATTTGGTGAGCATCGAAACAGTTACTGGTAGCTTTTTGAGAACCAATAAAACAAAGGAGAAAGAGACCACTAACTAGAGATCTGGTTAAGGGTATGCATATATATACATATGCATATGCTGAGGCTCATTATAATGCAAATATTAATACTGAAAAATAGATAACGCCATACGTAAAAATAGTGGTTTGAAGATCATTAGGAATATATTAAAAAGAATTTTTGTGGGGCATCTGGGTGACTCAGTTGATTGAGCGTCTGATTTTGACTCAGGTCATGATCTAATAGTCTGTGGGTTCAAGTCCCACGTTGGGCACTGTACTGACAGCTCAGAGCCTGGAACCTGCTTCCAATTCTGTGTGTCCCTCTTTCTCTTCCCCTCCCCTGCTCACGTGTCTCTCAAAAATAAATAAATGTTAAAAAAATTTTTTAAAGTATTCTTGTGTACTTACCAATATGTAAAATAATATAATGCACTTGAGTTAAAGCAAACAAAATGGGGCTCTTGGGTGGCTCAGTCAAAGCCTCCAACTCTTGATTTTAGCTGAAGTCATCATCTCATGGTTCATGAGATCAAGGCCCACCTCTGTGCTGATAGAATGATAGGATTCTCTCTCTCCCTCTCTTTCTGTCCCTTCTCCACTCACACACATGCTCTCTCTCAAGAAGAAATAAACATTAAAAAGCAAACAAACAAAACACAGATGAGTTTACTGAACTATGTGCAGCTAAGTAGAATTACGATAATCTCTCATTATAGGATGAAATTGTTCTGAAAACAGGATTTTTCTGATTTGTGCTAGTCAAGTTCAACTTCAGGGATGCCTGAGTGGCTCAGTTGGTTGGGCATTGGATTCTTGATTTTTGGCTCAGGTTATCTCTTGGTTTGTGGGGTCAAGCCCTGGAATGCGCTCTGCACTAACAGTGTGGAGCCTGCTTGGAATTTTCTATCTGTCTATCTCTTTCTCTGCTCCCCCCACCCACCACTCATGTGTGTGTGTGCACGCTCTCTCTCTCTCTCTCTCTCTCTCTCTCTCTGTTAAGATTAATAAATAAACATTGGGGGCACCTGTGTGGCTCAGTTGGTTGAGCATCCAGCTTCGGCTCAGGTCATGATCTCACGGTTCAGTTCATGGGTTCGAGCCCTGCGTCGGGCTCTGTGCTGACAGCTAGCTCAGAGCCTGGAGTCTGCTTCAGATTCTGTGTCTCCTTCTCTCTCTGATCCTCTCCTGCTCACGCTTGTCTCTCTCTGTCTCTCAAAAAAAATTAATAAATAAACATTAAGAAATGTTTAATCAGTCCTTGATCATGACAAGGTGTGGTTAGGTACTTCTGGCGTTCACTTATATTTTCCTGTTTCTTGCTCTGGGAGAGGTTACTTTCCCCCGTATCTCAGGATTAGGCAAGACATAACCATTGGGTTATAGATAGGTGCCTTGTCACATTTCAGGTCTGAAACATTGAAGCCCAATATGAGGGCTGTGCAGACCTCGTTTTCTCTGCTGTGTCGATCAAGGATGCCACATCTTCCAGATGTTATAGCTCCAACATGTTTGCTCATATAGGTGTGTGAAGCAGGGAAATCTGAAGTCATGGAGTATCACCTGAGTGAAAAATAACTTTGAATTAGCCAAAAATAAACCTCTGTTAGGTAAAGCCACTAAGATTTGGAGGAGCATTCTCTTATTATAATGTAGCTTTTCATGACTTACACAAAAGACTGAAAATTCATATATTTGTACCTACTTCCTTAACCATTCTTTACACAATTTGACACAAACCGACATTAAGATAAAACGATTCTGTCCTCCCCTCTCCATTGAGAATTTAGCACAAAGTATGATTTATTAGGGCTTTCCTACTCAGTAGCCATGTGATTTACTCATTAAACACAGTGGCAATTGGGAGCACCAGAAAAGAAAGGATTCAGACTTTGAGAGAATAAAGGGGCACTCACAGAAGGTCCAGACATAAGAATGACAGTTGGAGGAAAGAAGCTGAAGTCATCGTCTGCCTCTCCATCCCCTCACCTCATTCAGATGTAAGAAATAATCCTTCCCCTGAGATCCTGCAGTTTCCAATGCCCAGGACCTGAGATACGTAGCATTGGTCCCGGGATTCCTCACTATTAATCACTCTTTTCCTCTTTCAGTAGGTCTCCGTTGCTCCTGAATGAACTTTTCTTTATCAACAAGGATAGTTGACCTATTTTCTTCACTTGGACACTCCCACAAGTTCACGAGACCTAATCTGGCCAGCCACGAACTCTGAATATAAAAAAGCAATTACAAGTGCTTGTATATAATATGCTATTAAATTCTGGCACATCATGAGGGCACCATTGGTTGAGCATACTTAAAAAGACTGAAATCGAAGGGATGGTCCTGCTCAGTAATGATGGTAAATTGAGCAATTTAACTTAGCCTCAGTGAGAATGTTTCCTCACTAGCAAACTTGTGATGTAATATATGTTGCTGGCATAATACCCATGGCTCCTGTGTTGCACAACTCCAGGGGTGCCTGTTACCCTGTGTTCTACATTAATGGCTCCCCCTGGCACTCAACTCATATAGGAATATATATTTTTTTAATTTTTTAAATGTTTTATTTATTTTTTAGAGAGAGAGAGACAGCATGAGCAGGGGAGGGTCAGAGAGAGAGGGAGACACAGAATCTGAAGACAGGCTCCAGGCTCTGAGCTAGCTGTCAGCACAGAGCCTGACATGGGGCTCGAACCCATGAACCGCGAGATCATGACCTGAGCCGAAGCTGGACGCTCAACCGACCGAGCCACCCCGGCGCCCCATGAATACATTCTTGTGATCCACATAGTTACGCCACATGGTGGTCCCAAATACAGAGCATAGAAAATACTTGATATTGATGCTTGTTAATTTCTTCATATTTTCATAGGCTTGTATTTGATGGGGGAGGGACTTACTAATATTTTATCTTTTGGGGAAAGCAGATACTCACTGGGATATATTTTATACATTATACACAATGAAAAAGTTGGCTTGGGGCGCCTGGGTAGCTTGGTTGGTTAAGCGTTCAACTCTTCCTTTCGGTTTGGGTCATGATTAAGTGGTCTGTGAGTCTGAGCCCCTACCTGTGAGCCTGCTTGGGATTCTTTCTCACCCTCTCTTTCTCTGACCCAACCCCGTTCACACTCACTCTCTCTCTCTCAAAATAAATAAACTTTAAAAAATTAGCTCAATTGTTCTGTTATGTGTTAATTCACAGTTTTTTTATTGTGTTCTGAAATCTTTTCCAAGTTAATCATAATCATAGCTAATACTGATATAACAAAATACACATCAGATGCTGTTTTAAGGGATTCATGTATAATAATTAAAAACTTCTATAATGTTATTATTGCTGCTTCCTAGATTCAGAAAGTGAGGCACAGAGAAATTAATTACCCTTTTCAGAATCACAGAGCACATAAGTCTTCGACTCGCCATTTGAACTCAGGCAGTCTGGTTCCACAGAGCCTTTCTCTAAGTATAAGTGCAATCTTGCTTCTGATGTATTTGTCTTGCTAACTATACTCCTCTTCCAAATTCTTTTGCTGATATGAGTTCCGTGTTGGAAATTTGGCTATACAGAAACAAGCCATTTGGTTGATTTCTCCCAAAATAATTAATAAACAGGTTTTTCTACCCTTGTTATCATGTATATGTGACCCATGAATGTGTCTATGTGTAAGAAATGCCTTATGAGATTACATTTGATAAATACATTCAAACATATAAAAATGAACAGATTTTCAAATTCTCACATTTATTTTTATTTCTTTAATTGCCTGTGTTTATAAATAGAATGCATTCACTCTCTGTTTCTATCTGCCTCTAAAATCCAATCCAATTATAAGACAGTTTCCTTAAAATTTGATGTTTGAATTTTTAAGAATAGTAGACTATAAACTATACTGTATATAAATTACACAATACTATAAATATAAATATAAAATATATTAGTATTTTATATAATACTACTTATAGAATTTCCTTTTATGACCTGAAGGGATATTTTGTAAATCAAGGCCAGCAACAAAAACAGACTCAATGTAGAAGAAACCACCTACTCATTTAGACTCCAGAGAAAATAACCGGGAAATGTTGCCAGTGGGATATCCTACCAGAATCCAAGAAGGGTCAGACTCACATTCATCTCCCAGATTTGACACGCTTACGATGTGCTCTGTTTTGGTCAAAGAAGGCTTAAGGAGGAGAGTAGAAAAGGGGTCTGGCTTCAGTGCAGCATGCAGTTTCTTGAGTTCTAGTGGAGTCTTTGCAGAGAAAAGAGAAATCATGCTCTGAGACTTTCCCATGAAATTCCCAAGACATTGGATATTTATGTCCATATTACAAACAGCTGCATTAAGTTAGGGCAGAGATGACTCATGCCAACACAGTTTAGAGTTAAGAGTTGTTGTAGAAACTTGTGAATGAGTGACTTTCAGGAATATCTAGATACAACACTTTTGGTGGTTGACATTGAAGTCCGTACTCTGAAGGCACACGGTAGGGCTTCCTGATGCCAGGGAGGGGCTTCCAGAAATTGGACTTCAAGAAGAAATCCAGAAGAGGGGAAGCAAGTATGGATGTTTGTGGAGGGCTTGGTAAGGCAGGTGAGGCAGCCGTGGAAGAGTTTCTCAAACACATGGGGTGAGGTACAGACTACGATGATTAACCCAACATGAAGTCTCATTTTCCTCTCTAGTCACACAACTCTGATTTTTGGAGTCATATTACCACTCAGAATAAAAGATTACACTTTTCATCTTCCTTGCCACTCAATGTGGCCGTGTCACTAAGGCCTCGACAATGAAATCTAAGCAGATGATTTTTATGAGGTTTCTGGAAATGCTATTAAGTGAACTCATTTCTTTAGGGAGAGGTTTTAGAAATTTCTTCTTTTGGCCTGGAAAATGAACTTGATAGCCATTTTAAAACATGAGTTGACCTTGAGAATAGAGGTCAAACATGGATTGTGAACAGAAACTCAGGCTTCCCTGAAAAATGAACTTGATAGCCATTTTAAAACATGAGTTGACCTTGAGAATAGAGGTCAAACATGGATTGTGAACAGAAACTCAGGCTCCAGAGTCTCTGATGAATAAATACAATGAGTTAATCCATCTTTCCTGAGCTACTTATCTGTGGGCTGCCTTTATGTGAGTAAATAGACATAATGTCTCCTGATAAATTAGTGCATGGAGACTGTTGGAATTCCTAATGAAACAATTGAAGGACAAAGAATCAATCAGATTAATACAATATCTTGTATAGCCACAGCCTGACTAGGCATAATAGTGTTTTGACTGTGAGTATTATAAACAGTAATTAGATTGTAAGTCACAAAACTGGCCTGGAGAGGTTATCATTCAAACAACAATTACTAAGAACCTTCTTTAAGTGATGCCCTATGCAGACATGATAAGTGCGGTCAAAGAAATGAATAAAACTTTGTGCCTGTTCTCAGGGTCACACTATGCAGAAGGAAGACATGTATTTTATAAGTAACACAAAACATTTTTTTAAAAAACTAAACTTTATTTTTTAGAAGGGTTTTCAGTTCAGAGCAAAATTGAGCAGAAGGTATAGGAATTTCCCATAAACCCCCCCACACGAGCATCATTCCTATTATCAACACACCCCACCGGAGTGGTACATTTGTTGCAATCCATGAACCTACATGACATATCATTATCACCCAACGTCTACAATTTACATTAAGGTTGACTCTTTGCGTTGTACATTCCATGAGTTTTGACAAATATATAATAGCATGAATCTACCTTTATGATATCAGAGTAGTTGCGCTCCTCTAAAAATCTGTATTCCAGCTTTCAAAAATTTTAAAAGTGCTATCACACGTTTTATTTTTTATCACTGATGTACACAAAGAAGTTATATAATGGTTGGAGATTTCAAGTATTGAGCCATGCCAGCGATCTCATTTATATAAATGTAGAGCCTGTGATGTGTCCTTGGCCTCTCTTCCTGACAATGCCCAGATAATAGTTTTTGCAAATCTCTAGTTCCACACATGCCAGGTCCCTTTAAGAATTCATGAAACAGTCTGTAATACATTCCTTGGGCTAACTCCAGGATATTGTTGGTGATTAGGTAGTCAGTTGATTGACATAACATCTTTCCATTTGCTTTCTGGATTTGGATTTCACCTGCTCCTTAGAGCACATCATAGAGTATGGTGCCCTTTCCTTCAATGTAATGTTGTGGTGACTAAGATGGTATCAGTCATATTTGATTTGTACAGATTGAAAGAGATGTTAGCAAGCTGCAAAAATGACAGTCATTCCCAGGCACAATTTCTAAACAGATTAATCAACACAATTTTTGGTGGTATTGGAACACTTACAAAGAGAAGGAATGATCACATGAAAGTAACAGAAGTTCACTGAGTGTAAGACCAAACTGCATGGGTACCCTGTGAGATACTGTGAACGTTGAAGATGTCATGTCATTGGCGGCAGCATATTTTCAGCTTCTTTCTTTTTTGGTTGTTATGTTTTTTTAAGTTCATTTATTTAGAGAGAGAGAGAGAAAGAAAATGCAAGCAGAGGAGGGGCAGAGCAAAAGGAGAGAGCGAGAATCCCAAGCAGGCTCGGCACTGCCAGTGCGGATGGAATTTACGAACGGTGAGATCATGACCTGAGCACGGGTTGTTGGACCCTCAATGGCCTGAGCCACCCAGGCGCCCTTCTGTCTTTCTGTTCAGTAGCCAACATTGGACAATCTTAAGTCCGACAATGATACCAACCAGAAAGATTTACACCTAAAGGAATGATTTGTGATTTCTAAGCGACTCATTTCTTTCTGTCTTCATTGTTAGTTGTCATTTATGCAGATCCAGGGACAAGGGATTCATTGTGAATAGTGAAGTAGAGGAAAATGTAGTGGGGGTACAAGTAAACATTTTTCACAAGGTAGGAATGGAAACAGGAACCGTGGACTCGGTTACCTGACGTTTGAATACGGCAATACTTTTTCAGTAGGATCGTTTCCTGTTATTTACATACGTCTAATTTGACCAGAGGACTCAAAAGACAATGCTATCGAGACATCAAAATCATGTAAAGTTATGGTTGTGTAATTTTGACATTTCTGTGTTTCCGAGGTGGAATTTGAATCACCAGTGGCATTTAGAATGCATTACTTGTCCTCAGTCTCATGTAACGTCAGTAATACAGAATTGCAATAGCCTTGATTAGTGATGGGCAGAGGTGATTTCTGTAAAACAGCAATTGTTTGTAGTTCTAGATGCTTGAGATGAAACTTTATATTTTAAAGGAAGCAGCACACTTTTTGACTGATGTATGGGATCAAAAACATGCACTTTTCTCATTAAGCTTAAAGTATTTAAAACTAATCTCAAAAAGCCATCCTTAGTTGAAATTCATTACTATCTATCTATACCTTTTATTAAAGTATGCTTATTGGAACTTATACAATGTGTGTCAATGATATCTCAGTAAAGCTGGGGAGAAAAAAGATGTTCTTTGAAGCTTTCAACTTGTCAGACTCAGTGTATATGACTCTAATTTTGGTTTACCTTTCGTTCCCTGGCAACATATTCCCTTCATCCCCTTATTAAAACAACAAAGTATTAAAATTGGTTTGTTGTCTTGATTTTATTTTATTTTGCCATTATGGTTAAACTTAACTTTGACCTCTAGTACATAATTAAAGTTTTCTTTCTTCCTTTCTCATGAGACCTAAGCTATTTTATTTCTTCCTTATTTCATTTGCTATTTTTGCCTTCCCTTCCCTCAAAATATAAAACAAAGTTTTTAAAGTAATTGTATGCACATACATTTTTGTCTTCTGTGTTTGGGCCAAATTAGGTGTTTCTCCCTTCTGCATTTTGCTTTCCACTCTCCTGCATGGACATGACCTCTTATAGGGAAAGAGTAAAAATGTTCCCCAATTCACACTATTTATTTATCCCAAAGCATTTTGTATGTTATTTATTGTTTTTATGTTTATGTTAAATAAGTTTGATAATGAGCAAATTGAAAGAAGAGAAAACTTAAAAAATTTGCACAACGATTTGAATTTGGACCTGCATAAAGAAGGGATGAATTTAACTGTGCAATTACAAGTTATTTTATGATTAATATTTTATATCCAATAAAGTAGATGTAAAGTGACTTTACATGAAGTTTAATAAATTCTGTTAGTGTTAGGAGGAAAATCAGTTGTACTATAAACTGAAACATATCAAGAATGAAAACTGGGGGTGCCTGGGTCGCTCAGTTGGGTAAGTGTCTGACTCTTGATTTAGGCTCAGATCATGATCTCACCATTCATAAGTTTGAGCCCTGCGTTGGGTTCTGCACTGACGGTGCAGAGCCTGCTTGACAATCTCCATCTCCTTCTTTCTTTGCCCCTCCCCCTCTCAAAAATAAATAAGCATTAATATAATAAGTAAATACACTTTAAAAAAAAGAATGAAAACTGAGAAATTGTCAGTAAAATAAGTTCGAGAATCAGCATATAATTCAAAGAAATGCAAAGTTATTTTTCCACAGTCAGTAGTTTTTGTCAAGTATCTTGTCTCTCTCTTTTTTCTAAAATTGTTATCAGATTTTATTTTAATTTGAAAGTGCTTGTGTGTGGGAGGAGAAATAGGTTTTAAGGTCATTAGGAAAAATTCTTTGTGAAATTGTATATTCCGGTGGAAAAGCTGATAGATCTAAAGTTA
Organism: Helogale parvula; assembly: GCA_004023845.1. Taxonomy (NCBI): domain Eukaryota; kingdom Metazoa; phylum Chordata; class Mammalia; order Carnivora; family Herpestidae; genus Helogale; species Helogale parvula. The sequence goes on from PJEM01002154.1 coordinate 38,844, forward strand.
TTAATGATTTTATTTACACTCTGACTTGAGTAAAAGATACATCTCTATAATTCCTGAGCACGTACTAAATAAACCTGTAGGGAAGCCACCGAAAACTGTGTGGATTTTTTTCTCCACCTTATGTCCTTCCTCCAATTAGGTTAATGTTTACAAAGATACATTTTGTACTTCTTGTCGAATAAATGATAACCTGTAACCCCTCTGGATGTGAGGTTCTTTCTGTAATAAGACAATTGGTGATTGTACCTTCACTCCGCATTTCTGCCAGCCCTTGGGAGGACCTGCTCACACTGACATTTTGGGATGTGTTCACTACTCAGTTGACTCCAAAAATAACACACACTGTCTGTGCATGAGGTGCAAGGCTTTGCTTTTTCCAAAGGCCTGCATTTCCATGGAAACCAGACAGGCAGAAAAGAAAGGATAAGTGCATGAAATCGCTCAGCGCTTAGAAACAAAGCTCAAGGCGGACCAACTGCCTCATCTGAATTCAGCCTGTGAAAACCAGGAACCACCTGACCCTGGACTTGCTAAAGGAAAACATGCCCCATGCTGGCTCCGGTCCATGAGAAACAGCTTTTCCTTATGCTGGATATTTTCAAAGCTAGAAAGGCAGGATTTGAAATCCAAAAGCCTGGAACGTTCCTCCCTTCTGCCACGCTTTGGTTCTCTGAAGCTCACACGTCCATTCTCTAAAATGCAAAACCATGAAAAATTTCTGAATTGCTTATCATTTCAGGAGAATGTTCAGGATTACTTAGATCTTAAAGTTTAATGGACAATGCTATGAAGTCCTTACAAAACACTATTAAAAAAAAAGATCCTTGCCCTTGGTGGCTTCCTTCAGCTCTGAATATTTGTCTAATGTCTACATACATCTTGCTACCAGCACGTGAGACGAGAAGGTCTTCTATTCAGAAACAAACAGCTGTAGATCCAGCTGTAGAACATTGTGCCTGTCTCTAGTGTCAGAGCTTCCTTGAGGAGTATGCAATTTTGGCTCAATTGATATGAAGCATACTATTAAAACTACATATATGTTGTGAAATGTACATTGGTTCTCTTTGTTTATAAAAACAAAACACCCAACCATTTCTCTTTGCGATAGAAAATATGTGCTATGATAGTCCTGAATAACTTTTGCCCCTCTTCCCTTTCCCACTTGATCCCACACCGTAGCATTTTGGTCGCATGCCTCTAAGAGGAACATTGATTACCTGGTATGTGTATTCAGGGTTCCAGAAGAGAAAACACAGATGTGGGCTGGGGCCATACAGTTTGGGTTTATCTCTTTGGCCATATCTGATTTTGTAGTCCAAAGATTAGTTAAGAGTCTGTTAAGTGTGTTAATCTGTGTGTGCAAGTATAAACTATTCTTCTTTGGTGTGGGGGATATAAGTGTGGGTGGATTGAGCCTACTATGCCTCCACAGATTTGAGATATCACAGCTATATTAAGGTAATTAGCAAGAAGGCCATTAGCCTGAGGTGGCTCTAATGCCATAGAAATCTAAATCTGGAAAAACATCAGGGTTATGAAATCAAAATGGTTGAGATGACCAATCACAAACAGCCAATTGGGCTTTAAGCTGAACCCAATCAAGTAATTTCCTTTATTTGCTTCCATACCTTCTTTCTGTGTCTTTCCCCTGGCCCACCTCAGCGGAGCTCTCCCAACCATGTCAGGTTTGGTATTGCCTGGTTGGAATAAGCTTTTGCTCAAATAAACACTTAAAATTTTTAATATGCCTTAGTTTATCTTTTTAACAGCCAGCAAGTAGATAGATCTAGTATCTGACATGATGAAATTTACCTCCAAAAGGAAAAAGTCAAAGAGGACAAATGTGGCCTAAGAATAATGGATAAGTTGAGTAGACCTTGGTATGTGGCACTCACACACATACTCCAAACTGGAGTCCAGTTTTCCTAGACTCATGAAAGATTCTTACATATTGGAAGTTATAGTAAAGAATGAGAAACATAAAAAAACCCAACAATATCCAACAGAGCTTTAAAAATAGAGCAGGGGCACCTGAGTGACTCAGTCAGTTAAGCGGCCCACTTGGCTCAGGTTATGATCTCAGAGTTCGTGAGTTTGAGCTCTGCGTTGGGCTCTGTGCTGACAGCTCAGAGCTTGGAGCCTGTGTTGTATTCTGCGTCTCCCTCTCTCTCTCTCTATCTCCCTTGCTCATGCTCTGTCTCTCTTTCTCTGTCTCTTTTTCTATTTCAAAGATAAATAAACATTTAAAAACAATTGAAAAAAATAGAGCACAAGGGGTGCCTGGATGGCTCAGTCAGTTAATATTTGACTATTGATCTCAGCTCAGGTCTTGATCTCAGAGTTGTGACCTCAAGTCCTGCATTGGCCTCCATGCTGGGCATGAAGCCTACTTAAAACCAATAAACAAATAATAAATAAAAATAAAATGGAGCACAAGTTCTGAGGAGAAAAGGTAACTTAAGTTGGAGTAGAAAGCATTTTTTCCAACTAATCATGTGATTCTGTACTATATTAAAGAATAAGAACTCCAGAGAGAAGCTTCCTATATGATATTTCAGAGACAATCACTGCAGTGAAAAAAATGCATGTTTGGATCAGATGGGGAAAGGCAGAATATGGGTACTTTTAGAAAACACCAATAAGATGTTCTAGAAATCACAATTAATTAGAAAGTAAGGTTTTGGATCCGAGGTCCCTGAATTCTCTGGGTACAGGAGGTAATCTTTTGTTATTTCTACCCTTGCTGCAGAGATAGGACATTATGAAGTATTTGTTGTTGTTCCTTCAACCCCTGTGAATCTTTAACTCTGTTACAATCCACTTCTCCATGGGAAATTGTCAAGTCAAGTAGAGAACAAAAACATAAAACCACTGGGTTTTTAAACTTTAATAAAATTGAGCTCACTTGTAAAACTGGCCTAGAAGGAATATCTGTTGAGGTGTAGCCATCATACCTCTCTTCTATGTCCCACTGTCAACATGCCTGGGGAGAAAATTCCTCAGAAAAGTGGGAAGATCAGCGATTCTTTGAAAATGGTCTTTGTACCTGGGTTCACTCCTGACGCTAGGTCCAACAGGTAGGGAAAATGGAACCTTCACACAGTTTGGAGACGTGAGATTTTGGGAGATTTGTGTTCTACTTCCTGTCTTGTCCTAGAAGGCAATTCTCAGAGAAAGTTTCTTGTTTTACCAAGGCATGGAAATGGAGCATGGATAGAGGTATATGGATACTTAGTGAGGGAAGGCAACCTAGATTCCATACATTTGACAGAGTACACACACACACACACACACACACACACACACACACGTGCCTACACAAGCGCACACACACACACACACACACACACACACACACAAATGACGCTGAGAGACTGATGACCTGAACGACTCTTGTGATCTTTCCAATAGATAGCAGCAGTTAAAAGATAATGGAACTAGAGACGGGCAGGGGTGGGATGGGTAGAGTGGTCTCTGTGATGCCAGGCTGAATAAATATACATCCACATCTAAGGACTGATAGGGATGTTTACCTTGGGAATCTACAGAGGCAGTATATTGTAGTGACTGAGTTCAGTATTGAGAGCCCATTCCGGTTATAGCATGTTAGGCAAGTAACTTAATCTTTTGTACCTCAGATTCCTTTGATCTAAAATCTATGGAAAATTAAGTAAATTGATACATAGTAAAATGTGCAGAAGTATCTGGCATAGAGACTTTAGATATAGAAGCTAACTATCACTAATGACCCAAAATGACACAGCCACTTAGGATAAAGGATCTCCACTACCCCCAGAGGCCTTGTTACAACCTCAGTTTCTCAACTCATGCTATGACATTGCATAGACTCTCAGAAATTGACACTGATCTCTGAGGGAAGGAGGAAGCTAGGGGAGGGAGAAATCCAAATATACTGCTTTCATCCAAAGTTAATTTGAACAAATACAGTGTCTCTTTAGGAGAGGTGAAGATGATTTATAGAAAAGCAAGTTGTATTATTTAATAAGCTTGGGGTTAATAAAATATGCAGTGGTAGAAGATCTGATCTTCTAGCTAGTGATAAAACTCAATACCAGTACAAAATGGTGCCAGATACGGTCTACAGGGGTAGAGCAGAAACTAATAGATTGGTCAATACAAGATGAAAATCATGATCTATGCATTGCCACTGGGGCCTTGGCCCATGTGACTGACCTCAGTCACTCAGATTCCAGCCTCATTTCCTCTCCTCCCAGGATCCCAAAACACCAACAAGATGACATTTTTATCAGAAATTACATCAACAGAATAAACTCTTCAGTCAAACAGATACAGCTTATCTCAAGCCCTCAAGCATATAGAAACATTCTTATTACACAGAAAAATCGAAGGGCTCAGAGGTCACCTCTTAGGAGTTAGTCAAAGGCTAGTTCTGCTTTTGAATATTCAGAGTTTCAGCAACTGGGACCTGCTGAGTCAACAATATGCTGCCCACCGCTGAATCTACAAAAATACTTGTGTCTGCATCATTGGTTCTTTCTTTCTTATGCTGCAGTGGAAGCGACGTCTCTTGAGTTACGGTCTGATTTCCCACTTAATTATTTTGCTTTTACCATGTCACAGAAGGTACTAGCATGCTCAAATGTTATCAGTACATGTGCAGCCTTAGCAGCATCCGGAGCAGCAGACCAACAACAGCATTGATGTTTGTATATTGGTTAAGATTACGATGTAAAGATCAATGACCTTTCTACTCACCATCAAACAAACGAAAGGAAATTTTCTGTGTTACTAAGATCACGATGGTAATGATACAACGTTTTCCTTAAAATTATCTATTTCTTGTGATAAGAGCAATATAAATATCATGTACAGAATTTGGTTGGATTCTTGAATAATTGCTCCCATAATTTAATACCATAAACATTATCAGACTAATAACACTAATGGAATGTTCTAAAATAGCTTTTATATTTAAGATAATATTTTAGAAAGAAAACAATAAGTTAAGCATTAAAGAGATTTTTAAAAACACTTGACAACTTTATTTTCCAGTTAAAGAATATAAACGATTATCCCAAGATCATGACATACTATTTTCAGTGATGAATTAGAACAGCTCTATTTTTGACACATGCCAAATGTTATAAGTGTCTTTAGCTTTAAAGAATGCATTTCCCCCCTCTGAATGGGAGCTCTGTAATGTAGTGGACACTGGGGTTAATCTTTGAAGTCCAAGTTTCATGACCTCATCCTGCCTTTGTGACATGAGGTTGGCCACTTAAGTTCATGTCACCATGTTTTTCTTGCCAGCTCAACTAAAATATATCCCTTCCTGGAGTTGCTCGGTCAATTAAATGAGAATATGTCTTAGCCGATGCCAGGCCCCGGAGTGCTCCTGCTCGTCCCGACGCTCGGCGGTACCTGTCTCCTCCGCCCCGACCAGCAGGCGGAGAAACCTCGCGGGTTCTTTTCCTGAGGGAGGGAGAGAAAACAGGTCAGGAGGGAGACGCAGAGAGTGAAGACACAACACATGGTTTCCGATGAAGCCTCTCTCCTTTATTAAGAAAATAATTCCTCTTATATAGGATTTTGGGGCGGGGAACTGACCCTGGTAGGTTGCCAGGTAACAGAGTCAAATGAATATTAGAGAAAGGGAAAAAACCGAAAATGAAACTACAAACTCCGGACACAGCATCAAAGGGAAATGCGCAGACTAGCGTCTGCAAATGCTGGGGAGGGGAAGCTTAACGCTGCATACCCCAAATGTGGTTTGATCTTTTGTGCACCTTGACCATTCTACGTCTGGCCCAGCATGACCGAGGCCAAAATCTTGGACCAGGAAATGGCACTCTCCAGCCTCCAGATGCAGATCTTGTTTTTTGGTTGCTCCCTGGAGAGCGATATATCCTTGCCTGAGGCAGCCAAAACTCGGCGGCTCCTGACAATAATACACATTAGGAAAATTATTTAATGCAATATTGTTTAAGTTTTCTTTTTTTTCTTTCTTCTTCTTTTTTTTTTTTTTTTTTTTTTCATTTTACAGAGAGGGAGAGAGAAGGCCGGGAAGAAAGGCAGAGAGGGAGTTTCCCAAGCAGGCTCCACCTTCAGTGCAGAGCCCATTGCAGGATTTGATCTCCCGATCCTGGGATCAGGACCTGAGCCAAAATTAAGAGTCAGACACTCAACTTAGTGAGTCACTCAGGAGCTCCCAATGCAATATTATTTAAAAGTTTTTATTAATCTGGGGAACCTCTGTGCTGATGGTGCAAAGCCTGCTTGGAAATCTCCCTCTCTCTCTCTGCCCCTCCCCCACTAGTGCTGTCTCTGTCTCTCTCAAATAATTAAATACGTTTAAAATAAAATTTTATTAATCTTTGCTACTATTAAAATATTTTGTATTTTTCTATGAATCATTGACCCATGCCACAGATTTATTATGTGTTAATTTAGCTAGTATATATTTTATGAATAATTTGTAGTTTCCAGAATTTTTTCAAATCTTTAATTTCTTTATAAACGTTTTTAAACTGCTACTGTTTTTCCTTTTTTCCATTAGAATTCTTCTAGTCTTGCTTGCTCTCATAACTATAATTTCTACATCTCCTTCTTTCTTGAACTTTCTTGACAGTACTCTGTGCTGTCAGCACCTCCTTTTATAAGAAATCTTGTTTGATTCTTAAAGCTATATTCCCTTAAGTTAGACTTTTGTAGAAGTGGAGATCAAGAGATTGTAACATTGACAGCACACTTTGACAGTCATTTATAGTTTGTGAGGTGTCGACACAGTAGTCATGTTCAACCAATTATTCTGCCACATTTAACTAAGTAATACCTAAATGTCTGATTTTAAATCTCATATTTTAATTCTGTATGGAGATTCAGGAAAATTATTTTCTTTTTCTTTCTGTTTTTCAAACAGATACTTTCCCCTTTTACATTTATTGCTAAAAGAAAAATGTGGTTGTTCAGTAGATGTCACTAGAAGGCTGCCGTACTGCCATGTTTTGCTCTGATTGTAACAAAGCTGATAAACAGGTATTTCCAACTGCTTTCATATTAAGAATATTTGAATGTTGCAACTTTAATTGAACATAGGAGATAATAGGTAGTCTTCAAATAAAAATAATTATTTTAGATAATGAAGTACATATCATTTGTACATATTATGGTATATTGTAGATGGCATTCTGTGTGTATTAAATGTGTGTGATAGTTTCTGTTAAATTATTGTACAGATTCAGGCTGATCAGTTGAACCTGAATGGTGAGTGGAGATCTGAGGGCTTGTTCTCTGTCGTTATTTATGCAAAGGTCTGCTGTTAAAGCTGGGCTGCTGTATTCACTCTATCTTGGCTCTTGTCATAAGAGAGGAATGTGCCTTTAGATTGTAAGTTCTGCTTAAGAACAAGAAGTTTATGGAAATAGCAAGTTGACTCCATAGTCCTTTTCTTCCAGAAAATTTGCTTTAGACTTTAATTTTTATATGGTGACCTCTACACAAACGTTTTTTTTAAAATTCTTTAATCATCATTATCTAAGGTTTCCATAAATCTCTCAGTCAATGAGCATCTTCCATATGCTCCCAATCCTCTTATTTTTAGCAACATTGAAACACGTTCACTTTTGGGAAGCTTCCTTCCAATGCTTCGTGGAATGGTTCTCCAGTCAAAATATTCTCAATACTTAATTTATTCCTTTATTATTACTAGTTTCAATCTCTGTCTTATATCTAGTCCCTACAGGGTGAGTTTAAATAGAAGTGATTTATTTTGTCCATTAGTAATAATAAAAATAGCTGGTGTTAACTGAATGCTTGCTGTATGTCAGCCTCATTCCTTAATCCAGGCAGGCTTCATACTGGTTTAAATGCTGCAGGAGTCTGGGCAGGCCACCTGTGCTAATAACTTGGTAGCACTATGTGTGTACACACACACACACACACACACACACACACACACAACTCATTCACTCACACTAAGCCTAGTGCAAATATTCTTTGCCTGGTTTCTCTCCTGGGAACCTCACCCCAGGATTCAAAGCTCCTTCTATCCAGACACAACGTCTGGCCCCAAAGTCTCCACTGTCGGGAAAGGGAAAGGAGGGCAGGTGGGTCAGATAGTCAACCATCTTGACTGATCTCGCTTATGATAACCTTTCACATTTCATTGGCCAGAAAATTTCAAATATCTCCAAGATATTTGATAAGAGATAAGAGAGCCAGGAAATGCAATAAAACTTATGATTTTCCTCTTCATTACCTCTCTACCTCCATGTTATAAAATATGCATTTAAAGAGCAAGGCTCAGCTTTCCTCACCACACTTTAAGAACTATCCACTCTCCATCAAAATTTTATACAAAAATCACAGATTTTATACTACATTTATAAGATTTTAAGATTTAAACATTAGCTCAAGAATACTAATAAATTATGGTAATTATCAAAATGCAGAGATTTAAAATTTAAAATTTTTTATACTGTTTTTATTTATTTTAGAGAGAGAGAGACAGCATGAGCAGGGGAGGGTGAGAGAGAGAGGGAGACACAGAATCTGAAGACAGGCTCCAGGCTCTGAGCTAGCTGTCAGCACAGAGCCTCATGTGAGGCTCGAACCTGTAAATCATGAGATCATGACCTGAGCTGAAGCTGGACGCTTAACCGATTGAGCCACCCAGGTGCCCCAATATTGCAGAGATTTAATGTTAAAATACATTACCATAAATGATTCTTATCTATTGATATCTTTTATAAAATACAAAATGAAATTACACTGAAATAAATTTATCTGGTGGAGTAAGCTGTAGTTTTTGGTTAGAAATTTCCTTCATTAAAAAGTAGGTTAAATTGTGAGCATTTGCTATACTAGAAGCATATAAAGTGATGCATAGTATCATTTAAAATAAATTAATTAATTTGATAGTATGTCAATTGTGTAAATTTGATATTGTATGTTATCTTGATAGAACTAAAAATGCTGGAAGTAAAATAAAACATCATGGAAATTATTTTACTCCAAATGCATCTTAAAGTATGCTGCCCTGTGCATCTATTTGAAATGAGTTTGACTATGTGTGTGTATGTGCATGGCTAAAAAACAAATAACTAACTAACCTAAAGTAGTTAGTTTCCCAGACAATAAAGTAACAGAATCCATTATTACTGTTTGATCTTCTCTGTGTGTGTGTCTTCATCCGCAATAGTGTTGAGGTATTGCTTAATGCACTCTATGTGCCATAAAAAAAATTGTCAGCAATCTCTCAAGTTTTCTGCCCCCAGTTCAGGAACACAAAACAATTTATAAACTATTATCTCTATGATGAGAAATGAAGTGAAATGTTTGCTCTGTCTGGCTTTTAGCTGATTGTAACTTAAGTGTATATATGTCACTAATGTTGAACAGGAGACACTTTCTGTAACTGCTCTCACTTGGATAGTTTCCAGAAAAGAATGCAAATATTTCACAAGATTATTCCAGGAGGCAGAAGAAAAATGTAAAGGAAAAAAATGTGATATTCCCTTGTCCATGACTCCCCTGCCTCCCAGATACTGCACTAATCTGGTCCCGGCAATGGAGTAGCAACTGCCAGGCTCTCCTGAGAGCTGTTGGCATGAGGCTGATAACACAGGGCTAAGCTGTGTTGTCTCTTTAAGGCAGTGAGAGCTTCCTCTGGTTCATGGTACAGATATTTGTCCTTCTGCAACAGATGTAGCCAGAGTACAGAACATGAACTCTTTTGCAGCAGTCACAAACTCTAAGTTTATGTATATAATAGTACTTTCAGAGTGTCTCTCTTCACAATGTTTGCACAGATATAGACATAATAGATGTGCAGTGCAGCTATGTATTTGATAATAAAGGAATCGTTTAAAAATTGATATGATCCTTATACGTTTGCATACTCACTTTTCATAACAACTCGCTGCATTGGGCAACTTAATTATGCCTATTCAACTGATGAAAAGAACAAAGATCAGATACCCAACATGATGGAATTCATAAATGAGAGAAATGGGATTCAAACCCAGGTCAGTTACTTCTGTACCATATGCTTTTAGACTGAAAGGGATTCGATGGTGCTACTTTCTAATCTGTGAACACACTGGGAAGTCCCAGGGAGCCACGTGCGCTTAGGAAAAGCATTGTATCTCTAGGGACATGTCCATCCATGACTAGTCACTTCAGGGGGGAAAAATTGAAACTTGATGGTAGCACAGAGTTTTATATCCTTTTCTGTAAAGCAAAACACAAGGAGAAACTTTAAAAGTTGCAACACTCCATTCTCACTTCTGAAATTACCTCTTCCAGAGGCAAACGCGTCTGTAATGTACAAAAACTCAGTACTGTTGTCCAGCGGGAATTGTTTTAGATCACTGAGGCTAGAAAAAGCATTTGGCTTTGTACATCTACTTCTATTTTATATTTGGGATGACCACATTCAAAATTTGGGTTTAATTAAAAATAAATGACGGTAAGAAATGCAGTCTAACAGCTCATCTATTATATTTCCTATTGTCTATGTTTCAAATATTTACATATACAGGCATATATTATATTTATTGAATGGATGAATAAATATTTTCAGCCATTTTTTTGTAGTTTAGAGATCAGAAGACCATATTAGACATATAATCAGTGATCTTTTATCTTCTAGGGCATTTTTTCTTTAATATTACTTTATATATTTTATGTTTCTAGTTGCATTTCAATTAAGAAGGAATTTATAGTATGTCTTCTCTTCAACAGAGATTAATAATAAAGGTGGATGTGGGCAGTGTCTGTTGGTTTTGAGTTCTCAGATCCTTAACAAAAGCTAGAGACCCAGGAAATGAAACTTGTGGTCACCAGGTGTCCATATCCTTGAAGGGAGCATCCACTTTGAACCGAAGGGCAGACAGAGAAAAGGGAAGTTTGTGGAGCATTTTCTTACCTCTTGTTCTCCTGGGATGTGAATTTATCTACCATGTATTTATTTGCTTGTCCAGATAAATCGTAGTTCCAAGAAATTTATTATGTTAGGAGTTTTAAAAGCATACAAGGTCAGGTGATCTGATTTTGGTGTATATCTTTAGAAGTGCATCCAGGCCATCGACTATGCCAGGAATCCGGTCATTAACACCAGTCATACTGTCTTATGAAGCAAAAGAAACTTCTGCAGGGCGGCAGGGACTTGGACGGGACGAATGTTCCTGTTGACAGAGGCTTGTCAGCAAAGTGACTCGGGTGTCTGCAGGTGTGTCCAATTGAACCAGGCCCCATAAAAAAGGAGAATACATCATCCTTTATTTCTGTTTTCATAATATTCAAAGACAGTAACTACCAACGTAATATCCTGGCTCTATTGTAAATTATTATAAAACATGTATACTCTTTAAGTATCAGAACTTATATAATAAGTGTACTCTCCAAGAAGAATCCATGAATTTAGCCATTAGAAATTTTTAAGAAAGTGTTTATATAGTCCACTTTGGTAAAACATTGAAAGAACAGCTATATGGGTGATATAAATGCCTAAGGGCTTTTGAGCAGAAAGATACAGGTTTTATTCCTTAGGTGAAACTTGACCGGGCACGGTGGAATCAGAATAACGACACAAAGAGGAGCCTGGGTGGCTCAGTTGGTTGAGCATCTGACTCTTGATTTCAGTTCAGGTCATGATCTCAGGGTCATAGGATCCAGTCCTGAATTGGGCTCCCTGCTGAGCATGGAGGCTGCTTAAGATTCTCTCTCTCTCTGTCACTCTGTCTCTCCATCATCTGCCCCTCCCCTTTACTCTCTTTGTTTCTTTAAAATAATAATAAGAAGAAAAGAATAATGACATTTAACTCAGTGGCTTCATAAAGTGATGTTAACTTGAGTTATTCATAAAAACTATGTGGAATATTTGTCAAAAGGCAGATTCCTAGTTCTGAGACAGTTGAATCGAATATTCTAGAGTGGATGGAGATTTGAAATCTGAATGTAGGGGCGCCTGGGTGGCTCAGTCGGTTAAGCGTCTGGCTTTGGCTCAGGTCATGATCTCATGGTTAGTGAGTTCGAGCCCCATATAGGGCTCTGTGCTGACAGCTAGCTCAGAGCCTGGAGCTTGCTTCAGATTCTGTGTCTCCCCATCTCTCTGACCCTCTCCTGCTCAAGCTGTTTCTCTCTCTCTCAAAAATAGATAAAGCATTAACATTTTTTTTTAAAAAAATCTGAATGTAAAAGAATGTGCCCCATATATTTCTTATTAACTAATTAATTTTTAAGTTTATTTATTTTGAGAGAGAGAATGAGAGTACAGCTGCAAACAGAGGAGAGGCAGAGAGAGAGGGAGAGAAAATTCCAAGCAGACTCTGTACCAGGCAGCTCAGAGCCCAAAAGGGATCCAATCTCACTAATCCTGAGATCATGACCTGAGCTGAAACCAAAAGTCAGATGGGACCCAGGCGGCCCATCCCATATATTTTTTAAGTTAATTTATTTATTCTGAGAGAGAGAATGAGCACAGTGGGGCAGGGTGGGAGGTGGAGGAAGAAAGAAGGAAGAGAGAGAATCCCAAGCAGGATCGGTTCTGTCAGTACTGAGCCTGACACGGAGCTCAAACTCATGAACCGTGAGGTAATGACCTGAGCAGCAATCAAGAGTTGGTCACTTAATCGACTGAGCCACCCAGGTGACCCCCATATAATTCTTATTAACATTAAAATTTAAGAACCTTTAGCTCCTATTGTGTAATAGGGCTATAAAATATTAAATGAGATGTTGAAAAACGTTTTGTCTGTATTATAGCATACATGTGAGATATATGTATATATAGTTTTTATCAAGCATTAATAAATAAGTTGAATTAATACGTAAAAATAAATCATTTTAAATCTGATATAATAACCACATATTTAATTATGCTTGCTATAAAATTAAGTTAAGGTAAGGCCAATTTACAATTTCAGAGACAGTTATTTCAAATTTGAATTATTTGGCAAATTATATTAGTATCAATATCAAACTCTGATTTAATCCTTACGAGCTAGGTTTTAATAAACATTTGTTGAATAAATGGATAGGACAAAATTGGGCATACTTTGCATTATAACATTTTTTTAAACATTTTTTAATGTTTTTTATTTGTTTTTGAGAGACAGCGCGAGCAGGAGAGTGTCAGAGGGAGAGGGAGATAGAGAATCTGAAGCAGGCTCCAGACTCTGAGCTAGCTGTCAACACAGAACCTGGCACGGGGCTTGAACCCACGAACCGTGAGATCATGACCTGACCTGAAGCCAGCAGCTCAACCAACTGAGCCACCAGGCGCCCCAGCATTATAACATGTTAAGCCTAAAATACTTTCACACATTTCTATAAAATTTAATTACAGGTGCTTTATTCTATTCTATAGCAATTTTTTTCTTTGTTTCTAGAGTCTATCATTCGAGTTTTTACGACAAGGACTATTGTTTAGCATCTCATAGTGAATTAGGATAGGTTGTGTGTGCTGAATCTGTGACAGAGAATATTAAATTTCCTCTATTGAATTTTTGGATCTAAAGGGCTTCATGTTTCACTGGGAAAGCATCTCTAACTTCCAAATGAAGTGCTCTAGGTGCCCTGCAAGGGTTTGCCAGAAGGATGCCCTTGTTGCTGGTAGGGCTTTTGGGACTGAAGTCAGGCTTGTAAGCCTCAAAGACGGGCGAGTGTGCTGACTGTGAATGGGATTCATGGGCCTGCCCACAGGGGAACATGCAGAAATGCAATTAGATTTGAGAACGGTCAGATCAGAACGGTTATAGCTGATTTTGGCAGCAGAAGCAACTGCTTTGTGCCTTCTCTAGAAAAGTGTGTGTTAAGCACCAGGCAGATTGTTTTTACAGACCAGGGTTCTTATCTGTGGCACAATTTAAATAGGAATGTGCATAGTTATCTGCAGAGCTCCTCCAAAAATTTTGTAAGTCAGTAACCTGTGGCTCCAAGAGCTGACACTGAAAGACAAAGTGTTTAAGACATTATGTCGCAGTGCTGAGTTCAAAAAGAAAAACATATTTTGACGTCCTTCTGGACTCGCATCTTATTTTCGAACTATTTTGCAGGCCATTTATCTACCTGGGCACCAGATTGCTCAAATAATTATCATTCATATTGTGGCCACAGGGCCTTTTAATCTTTTAATTGACTACCCTAGGAATTATACATACATCAAAGGGTAACATTACAGGCAATAATAATGCATCTTAACATAGAGATTGCATTTTAAAAGATTGTGTTTTTTTTTCCCCTTGGTGCTTTCTCATTCTGACATCTAAAATTGCTTTTCTCAAATCAGTCGACAAGTTCACATACAACATAGTTAAATGAGTTTCCCAGCATTTGAGGAAATGATGAAGTTCCATTTGCAATAAGTTATGTAACTTTAAAGAAAAAAATTACACCTAAGAGTCCCATGTTTCATAGTTTTGCTTGAGAATTTTTTAAAGTTTAATCTCAAAAGGTTCCATTTAAATGAAAATAGAGTTAAAAAAAGATTTTTCTCCTTGCCTTTATTCTGTGAACATGTGACATCATAAAGAAAATTGCAAGCTTGGAGGATTATTACCTGGATATAGTGCTTTCCTCTACCATCTTTAGCTTCCTTTTCCACCCCCCCCCCAAGGAAAGCACTTGGTGCAACTAAATAATCAAGCTGTTCTTGCTTTTAATGACCTTTCTAAAGAGAAAAAAATGAAACTCTACAAATTCGGGTTCTCTAAAATAATTCGGAGATTAATTTTCTTAACTGAATCACAAGATTTTAAATCTTAACCTATTGGAAACAAATTTCATAGACTTATTGAAGGAAAACTCAGGCGTCTGCATTTAGTTCAACAACCATAAGAAAATATAATATGATTGTCAGGATGCTTTTGAGCTTTGTCATTACACAACAAGGTAGCTATAGACTTCTGGACTAGAAGGCGTTGATATTTTTGTTACATTTGATACTAACTCTTCCTCTTCAGCAAGTAGGACTTGAATTTCACCAAGTAATCTTGAGCCCTTATCATAATATTAAATTCTCCAAGTATTTACATAAGATTTAAGATTATAGACATGAACATGTTATATGTAACTGCTTTTGTACTTATCTTGATGAACAGAATTTACTTTAAAAATCAAAACCCATGATTTATGATGAAACTCCCTCATCAAATACAAATACCATCCCTCTGAATGCATTAAACACAGTAGCCATGGTTATGCAAATTTCACTACAAACCCAATCAAAGCTTGTGATCAACTCTGGCAAAGAAGATGAAATATTTTGCAATCTGGATGAAGCCATTGTTGAGTGAAAGTTTTCATTTGTCTTTTGATTAGAATTCTAAAATTAGAATAGCAATATCAGAAACAAACATCTACATTTCCATGTTTGGCTGAAGTGAAGAATAAAATTTGGTTTATTTGTTTTGCCCCTTAGCTTGTTACATACAATTTCAAAAATTATTGATATAAAAGTGTTAGGAGATTAGAAAGAAAACATACAACTCCATTCCCAAGTCACGGACTCTTCATTTCAAAGCGTCAGCTTTGAGGTTTATCAAAGGATTATAGCCTTTGACTTGTCTTTGAAGAAACTGTAGTGAAGTACAGTGTAGAAAACTTCATCTGTGTCAGTAGTGAAACCTGAAGGGTGAGAATCTACAATGTGTAACACTTAGTGACCTAAAATAAAAATATGAATTATTCTGTAACATACAGTAGTGGTAGATTCGTGACGCCATGCTTTTGTTGAAACCCCAAACTTCACAATACAAAAGGTGAAACAATCTATGCAAATTAAAAAAATTCAACTAGGAGGTCTGGGGACTCCCAGGGTGAAATACAAACTGTGAAAAAGTAGTCAGCTGGGTTACAAGTGGGACATGATCCTATGGAAGGAGATAAAGGAAAAGTGCGCCAACGAAAATATCTACTGGTTATAGTCTACAGAGTGAATGTTGCCTGTTCTCATTCTTCTCTCTCCCATGCTTATCTTACTCTCTGCTTATTAGTGGACATGTATCAAGTGTCTCTTGAATGAATGTTGAATGCAACAAATCAGGTATTTGTTAAAAAGTCCTCATCAAGTAAACCTTTAAATGGTACTCTACTGGCATGGCCCAAAGAATCAGACCTATTTACCACCAAACATGACATTCTCAGTGAGTGATTTTCAGTCTTTTGGTGAGTAGGAATGGTGGGGGAAAGGAGATATTTGTCTTGCTTCTCATATTCAGGGCAAAAGACTCAGTGTTTCACCACTAAATGTAATGTAGACTGAAGAGTTTTGGGGATACATCTTTTTTTGTGTTAAGAACATTACATTCTATTCTCAGGATTTTAGTGGTTTTATCATGGATGGAAGTTGAATTTTACCAAAAATTTTCTGACATGCCTTGTCATTTTGTTGTTGCTCTTGCTGAGATTCGGACATGTTCTATGCAGCAGTAGATACTAAGGTAATAGCCCTTTAATAAGAGAATTTATGTTAATCTCGGCATGGGTTGCCTTGATTATTTGCTGTGGCTGTGGTCTCCAAAGGCATCAAATTTTTATACTGACTTTGTCTCTCCTTTTGACATTAGGGCTCCCTTTTGTGCTTCTCCACCCAGAGAGTCTACCTTTCATTGCTCTCCTGACTATAATTCACTGTTGCTCTTACTGGCATGATCATACGATGCAGGGAAAGGAGATTATTCTCTAATCTTTTGATTGATTCCCAGTTTTTGGAGTGCATGGTGGGCTTGTGTCTTGGAGTTGTGACCTTCACGAATGTTTCTGACCCTCCTTCAGAAGGGGAACTGTCCCTCCACACCACTTAATTCCTTCCTAGGGTATAGCATGTGTACTTTTATTTTCTCCATCTGTATCCTTCAAGCCTTCTCTTCTGTGATTACATTCTTTTCTTTTTTCTTTTAATTGAGACAAGAAGGCTGAACAGGGTTGGAGTGTGGCTGGAGAAGTGCCAGCCAGAATGGGATTTTCCCTGTGGCATCTGATGATGCGCTTCTTGGGATTAAATTAAACCCTACGTCCATAGAAGAAAAGTCTAGGTGAACTTCACAATGGCTGCTATTTCTGAACCCCTGTTGGAGTCATAGAGGTTAGCCCTGGTCTTCACACTGAGAATCTGAGAATTCGTGGTGCTACAGCCTATGAAAGCCTCTGGAGAGGGAGGAGAATGACTGTTGCCCTAGACGACTACCCTGTTTGTGGACTTAAACGTCTCTACGCTAAGGTTCCCACTGGCCCACAGCATCCTGTAACTTCTGCATTAGGTAAACAACACTTAGGTCTTGTGTCTACCTGGAAATAACTTCTCTCTAGATTTTAGGGAGGCTATTTGCTCTGCAACTTCTGCTCTTGGATGGATCTAAGAAAATGATGGCTTTTCTCTTTGTTCAGATTCATTGTCATTGTTATAAGACAGGAGTTGAATTCAGAGCTCTGTGCATTGGAAAGGAAACCAGAAATTGTACCAACTCTCCTGCCTTTTCTTACATGTTCTTCTATGAATACCATCTACTAATTATAACAAAGTACTTAATGCCGCAAAATATTGACTACTACTTACAACCTACATTCTAGATAGCTTATTTCATTAATAAAATTCCTATTTAACATTTTTTTTACAATTTGTACCCTATGAATATAGTTTCCATATTCTGTATAAACGGTGAAACAGAAAATAGAGAAGTTAGTCTATGACACTTTGGATGCCTGCCTTGGGAATTGTTACCTTCTATTATTCAGATAACTGAAAATCTCATTATGATTGGAGGTCTAGTGAACTTACAAAACTTGATTTTACTTTATCCACACAAAGACAAAGGTTATGTTATGGCTTATAACAACAATGACAAAAATGCAACAGGACAGCACGGATACTTTAGAATTCCTACAAAATTTCAAAAGTTAGGGAAATTCTGGTTGTAAATGTTACTCAGAAGCCAGAATAAATTATTGGTGAAAGAAGTATAGATCAGCGAGTCTGCCAAAAGCATAAATCTACAAGGTGGGAAAAGTTCTTTATACTAATTGTAAAATGAAATTTTATGTAAAATAAAACTATTTCCACAGCTCAGGCTTTAGGGAGAAAAAGGGTATGATTTATCTTCTCAGTGTGGCAGAAAGCTGGGGTAAAAAAATGTTCTCAATGGGCTGATGGCTGGTCAGGATGAGCTTCCAAAGGCTTGGAAGTGAGCGCATTGTCCCAAGTTATTCCCATTAAAGATGTTCGCAATTTGAAAACTGGGATTGTTTTTGTTATGTTTCCAGTTCAAGAATAATAAGTGAATGCAGGCACTGTGAGAAGACTCATATTTTTAAAATAAGATCCTTGTGTGAACCATCATATGAGCCTTTAAAATATGTCTAAAGCTGCCTTGAGTGGCAGTTGCTATGGGTAACGAGATTATCAGTCTCCGCTCTGGATTTTATATACTTCATAAAAAAGGCTAATGGGTCTTGGCGACAAAACAGCCAGCAGTCCCCATTTGCCTGGGATTTAGAAATTTCCTTCTCATGAGTCTTCCAGTGATGAAAACAATATCACAAGCTACAAGTGCCGTCGGTCACCTTAGCCACCACTTACCACACCCTGGGTTTTTTTACGTCTCCTCCCACATCAAACCCCCATAAAGCCCATATGTAGGTTCCATGAGATTGTAACCCACAGAATTTGCATCTCTGGGCCTGCATTCTTTCCCACGTTTGCATGTGACTCTTCGGGTCCTTGAAGTTTGGGTTCTGAACTAATGGGAAGACAATGGCACTTGTGAGCTGCCAGGGTTAGCCCTGTTTCATTTGTCCTGCAGATAAGAAGCCAAGGAAGCAAAATGGTGGTGAGGGCCAAATAGATGAGGGAGAAAGCGTAGGTGAACATCGACTGATACAGATAAACTATGTTTATCATGAGTAGGGTTCCCTGGGGAGCAGCAGCTGAAGTCGATAATAGTGGTCAGAGAATTGTCTGGGAATGAAGACCTGTGTTCAGGAAAGTAAGGGGACAGGCGAGGGGTCTGGGAGAGGTGGGGCTACTCTGCTGTGACAGCCAGACAAAGCCCAGTGGATATCACGGGTACCATGAGGCTGACATAGCCTTCACTAATGGTCTACAATGGAGCTAGAGTCAGGACACTAGATTCATACTCACATGGGACCCGTGTAGATAGCATATGACTACTCCGTCACTGGACACGGTAAATGTATGCAGGAGGTAGTTACAAGAGGAAGATATATTAAGGGTTTTGCTGAAGTGAACTGAGCTTAGCCTCAGAGATCAGCTTCCCTTAAACCAGTGAAGTTGCAAAGATTTCAATTATTAAAGATGATACAGGGTCAGAAGTGGTGCTCTTGGTACCCCGATTTCCTAGGAAGGTGCTTGATTCTTTAAACATGTCAGTGAATGATGGATAAACACATTCCTTGACTTTTGCATCTCTTAAAGTTTTACTGATACACAAAAGTCATGTCTCCAGTAAGGCATGTTCTCAAACCAGAAATTCCATTTCAAGCCCGAATAAACTTGCCATATACGGGGAACATGCTCTGCGATGACTCTTCCTGAACCCTCGGGTTTGATGCTGACTTTATGTTCAAAGTGTTCAAATTTCAAACATCTTCAAAGAAGCCGTCAGGACTCTGGCTTTGGGTGGTGTGGCCATCCACACCCAGTCACACACAGTCTCTCGGCTCTGTCCCTGAATCCGGTATTTCAGGGCGGTGGCTGTGTTAACGTTGTTAAATGTGAGATCAATTTCTAACCCAAAATACATTTGTTTCAGTTTTATGAAAACAAAGGTTACCACAGGTGGGTAAAATATACGATGTTGCTAAACACCAGCATACCATGAGCTCTCTCAACCTTCTTTACTATATATATTCGCTCTTTGAAACTTAAAAAGAACTTTCACATTTCTTTTTAAATTTTTTAAATGTTTTATTTATTTTTGAGACAGAGAGATTCAGAGCATGAGCGGGGAGGGGCAGAAAGAGAGGGAGACACAGAATCGGAAGCAGGCTTCAGGCTCTGAGCTGTCAGCACAGAGCCTGATGCGGGGCTCGAACCCATGAACATGAGATCATGACCTGAGCTGAAGTTGGACGCCCAACCGACTGAGCCTCCCAGGCACCCCTCAAGTTCTTTTTAATCAAGGGTTTTATAATTACCTAGTAGTAGCCCGTGGAATGCGATACTGGTCTTGTATTAATTGTGGTAAACATTCAATGCCACATGAGACAGAATGGCAGACAGGTCATTGTATACACACACAATAACAATAACATACTTATTTCATGATAATTTCCGGCCTTTAAACAGAGTTGATCTACATCGCAGTACAGGATAGAGTTTATGAGCTGTCCCATGTTTTTATGACAGTCTCTGCAAGAAGGTTTAACCAAGAACATGTTGGTTTGCTTGTCTGTTTTGGTATGGAACAGTTGAACAATTTAACCTTCATCAATGTCAATATAATAAACATATATTTTTATCTCTCATTTTGATTTTTTTGTTCAACTTTATAAAAGAGTAACTTCTTAGCTTATCGTCAGTTACTTTCTTTTTGCCTTATGCTTATATCCTCAGGAAACAGAACTCCCATTTATAGTTTTCTTTTAAGTATTAAACATTTAACAAGTGGTGAAATGTGGCTAAGCACTACACACGTGTCAATGCAAATTGTGACTTAATTTTTCCACCTGTCTAGTTTCTTAGTTTTAAGCAAATTTGGATTTATAAATTTGGATTTATAAGTGCATAAATGAATTGAGAAACCTTCAGAGAAACCCTTTTTTTTTTTAAAGTTTTTTATGTTTTCTATTTCTTCTTGAGAGACAGAGATAGCACGAGCAAGGGAGGGTCAGAGAGATAGGTGAGGGTCAGAGAGAGAGGGGGATGGTCAGAGAGAGAGGGAGACACAGAATCCGAAGCAGGCTGCAGGCTCTGAGCCATCAGCACAGAGCCTAATGTGGGGCTCTAATCCACGAACTGTGAGATCATGACCTGAGCCGAACCTGGACACTTAACCGACTGAGACACTCAGGTGCCTCTCAGTGAAACCCTTTAACTGTCACAGAAATCACTGAATAACACGGCATCTGGAGCTGAAGGCAACTTTTGATAGAGCAGTTTGTCAGAGGCATTTATACTGAATGAACCTTATTTATTTCCGAAACATTCCCATGGTAAATTTCTAAAACAATTTTGGTAGGTTTTTACTCTTAAGTTTTCTATTAATTCAAATAGTCCATTGATTTGCATAAATTGTAATGCAATAAATACATTTGTATCTAAAACATATTTTTTGTGATGGTCTTTGATTCAGCTTTAAATTGACCTTTTATGATTTAAAAATTGTTTTCTTAATTATTTTTCAGAGTGTCAACTGAGTGGCTCAGTCAGTTAAGCATCCGACGTCGGCTCAGGTCATGATCTCACAGTTCGTGGGTTCGAGCCCCCATGGGACTCTGTGCTGACAGCTCAGAGCCTCGAACCTGCTTCGGATTCTGTGTCTCCCTCTCTCTCTGACCCTCCCCCCTCCCAAAAATGAATAAATGTTAAAAATATTTTAAAAATACATTATTTTTCAGAGAGAGACAAAGTGCGAGCAGGGGAAGTACAGAGAGAGAGAGGGAGATACAGAATCGGAAACAGACTCCAGGCTCTGAGCTGTCAGCACAGAGTCCTATGCGGGGCTCAGACCCACAGACTTCGAGATCACGACCTGAGCCAAAGTTGGACACTTAACCAATTGAGCCCCTCAGGCTCCCCGACCTTGTATGATTTTGAAAACTATATGCTTTTTCATAAAATGTGTTTCATTTCTGGTGGATAAGTAGTAAATATTTAGAAGACTTTCTTCATTCTACGTGAAAATAAGGGAAAATTTGACATGAGATATGTGTTATTATCTGTCTTTATTATTATCTATCTATCTGTGTCTATCTATCTAAAATCTATTTATATGTCAGGAGTATTTCATTTGGTCAGAGTGGTAGTAGAGCTTGGTTAGTGGGTATTTGCATGTTAACGTTTCACATTTTTATAATAGTTATTTTGCTTTATTCCATGTTGTTTTAGGATGAACAGAAAAGCAGCTAAAACTTTGTTTTAAAACCATAGAGTATTTTAATGAATGACTGACTAATTGCCATGTTCTTTAGTTACCTAATTTCTACTTGGCAAGAAATCTAACGTTTATATTTCCAAGCTGGGAATTATGTTAAAATATTTTGTTTGCTGAAAAAGGTTTAGGGATTTTTGGTAAAATGTATATTTTAGTTGTACAAGTATCATTTGAAAGGAGACCAAATATCATTATGTTACTCCAAATCTCTACTTTGGGTAAACGTTGCATTTTCTTCTTAAAACCACAAATCATTTTCACATATATCATTTCCCTTGCTGCTGGGTTGTCTTAAATTGAATCCTTTTGTATACTGTTCCCTATGGACATCCGTAAAAGCTTTCTCTATGTTCTTGTTTCATTGAGCAGAAACAAGCGTATTCTTCTTTTACTATAGAAATTACAATTGGAAAGTCTACTTCGTCATATCAATTATCTCACGTTTTGCGGGTTTTCTGATATATTCCTCATTATAGTGATGCTCCCTAAAAACAACTTAATAAAGACTAATTTCTCTCTGACCTTCAAAAAATAACATTTAGTGGCTATTTACATTTTGAAATACCTTTATCAACTTCATCATCCCAGGACTGCTTTCTTTTTTTTGGGATAAAAATTCAATACTTGCTTATGGATTTCCTCTGATAAAACTCTTTTCCTAATGGATAAGCTATTTCTATTTTAGAAGCCATGTAGTCTCCTTTTTTGAACCCTTTATTTTTTAAAGAAAAATATGGATTATAGTGACTGACGAGATGGTTGCGGATGGTAATGGGTGCACGTGTTTGGGACTCAGGCCACTGTTCTTGGCTAATACACAGCTGATAGCTCTAGTGCATTAATCAGTCTGTAAACATCTTTTCTTTTTTTCCAGTTGGATTAAGGTTATTTCGCCCAGATTCTTCTTTTACTCCCGAGGGTCTTTTAGAGAGAAAGTAGTTCCGTATAAACTACACATAAATTAATTTGATTACACTTGAAATTAATGTGGTCTGTGTCAATTATACTTAAGAAGAAAGAATTTAAATATACAAAGCAGAACAATGGAAATTAGACATCAGAATTCTAATCTTTGTAACATTGTCTGACAGCCTGTGTTTATATTTAGTAAAACAACTTCTAAGCAATGTTAAAATAAAATGAAGGCCGTGAAGTTTATAATATGCAACATTACTTCTAGGGTGACTTTCAGGACACTAAAATGCTGGACATTGCAATTCCCAATGCTATAATGACATGTTCTGAGTGTTTTAGAGATACATAGTCTTGAACAACACACACAGTTTTTGCCACAATCTCATAGCTGGGAAATACGTCGAATGGTTCAGATGTAAAATTAAAATAAACTTGGAATCTTGTGTTCTTGGAACTAAGTTAAAATTATAGCACCCATCTTAGAGAAAAAATATATATTATAAAATTCTCTATGAAATGACTTCCTAAGAATATTCTCTTTACACAGATGTGCATAGGAGTGTTTCTTGGTGTCTATAATACATCTTCCTGTTCCCCTTCTGCATTTACAGACCACTTGAAACAATTCATTACCAACCTGGTTATCTTTTGCTCATAAGAGACTTTGACTTTGTGGTCTAGATGCCCAAAGTTATTCTTGCCCCCCCGCCCTAGCTTTTTTTTAAGGTTAGTCATTTTATTTCTTATTTACAAAATTTTTTTTGATTTATTCATTTTTGAGACAGAGAGAGACAGAGCACAAACAGGGGAGGGGCAGAGAGAGCAAGGGAGGCACAGAATCTGAAACAGGCTCCAGGCTCTGAGCTGTCAGCACAGAACCCAATGCAGGGCTCGAATCCACGGACTGAGAGAGATCATAACCAGAGCCAAAGTTGGACACTTAGCCAACTGAGCCACCCTGGCGACCCAAGGTTAGTCATTTTATAAGAATATATCTAGGGTTTCACTGTCACAGAATGATTTTCCTAAACATATAGTGTTCACCATGAATATATGATATCAAATATATTTTTAAGGAAGTTATTTTCATTGTCGACATTAGCATTTGTTACTTCCCCTCGCTCCAGTTTTCTTCTGTGGTGGTTGGTTTTCTGTGGGTGTCTCTCATATTCTTTCTTTCCTCTTAAATCTGTTTAATCTCAGCTCTGTCTTTTTGTATTCAGTTTAGTGTTCTTTTACACAATCAGTTTTTTCTTCTTTTTCTAAATCTTTCCTACTGATTTCTAATTCTTTCCCTTGGTCATTTACCCTTTTGTGTTCTCATTTTCGTGTAATCATTCATAATTGTGTTTCTCTAATTGTGACTATACTGTTCTTCACCTCTTCTGTTGCGCTCTTGATTACTTTTAGTTTGTTTTGAAATAGTATATTTTTGCTTCTCATGTTTTGTGAGCATGTCTTTCCAGTGTCTTCATATTCACTAGGCTCTCATTCAGCTAATTCTTCTTCCTCTTTCTTTCCTTTTTTAATCTTTCAGTCAGCTTGAGTTGTACCTTACTGTTAATCTCTTCTTTGAACACAATGACTTTTCTAACATTTACAGGGAGGTTTCTGTGAAGGTGACTGGAGGGCATGGGCCAGATTAAATTTTCTAGCTTCATGATTCTAAAGTTCTTTACCTTGCTGTCATCAAAATGTGTGTGTGTGTGTGTGTGTGTGTGTGTGTGTGTGTGTGTGTGTGTGTGTGTGTGTTAGGAATCTTCTTGGACCGCCTGAGTGGCTCAGTCAAGTTAAATATCTGACTTTGGCTTAGATCATGAGTCGGAGCCCCATGTTGGGCTCTGTGCTGACAGCTCAGAGCCTGGAGCCTGCTTTAGATTCTGTATCTCCCTCTGTCTTTGCTTCACCTCCACTATGCCCTTTCTCTCTCTTTCCCTCTCTCTCTCTCTCTCTCTCTCTCTCTCAAAAATAATCTTCTCTTACCTTTGCTGCTGGTTTTCCTGTCCACAATTCTGGTTCTCCTCCTAGAGACTTCTCTCCACTGATCTGTGTTTGGAGCAGACCATGAACTGTTTGCTTTCCAAGCTCTTTTCTCCTAAGCTCGGCCAGCCCCAGTGGCCCTTCTTCACCACTCTTCCCAATTTTAGCTCTTGACCTCAAGCCATCCTCTTTATTAGGAACTTCAGGGTCCCCTGGGTCTCAGGATGTTCTGTGGTTTCCTCCCACAGAGTTGCTCTTTATATCATGTCTTCATGGTTGCCAGGAGTGTACTGGCTTTCTAGAGTTTGCGGTTTACAAGATTTTGTCACTTTCTTCTTTTGTGGATATTATTTTGAGGTGTGTGTGTGTGTGTGTGTGTGTGTGTGTGTGTGTTGTTTTGTTTGTTTTGTTTTTTGGTTTCTTTGTTTTGCTTTATTTTTGCCTAGTCTTTATAGTTGCTTAGTTGTTTTGTTCTCTTATGAGGGATTTGCTGAGATTGAAAAACTATGCTGACATTGCAAACTTGTCCTCGTTCACCTATCTGCCCATTCTATGACCCTCCCTCCCCACCAGGGATTTTAGCGAATATCCAGCAATGTAATGAGTTTTTTTAGAGGGAGGAAGTGTCTTATGACTGATGTATAGGTATGTAGAGAAATGTCAATGACCTAGACATGTATGTCTTTGCCTCCAGTGGCCTGTCCCAAAGTCCTTTGCAGGGTATCACTCTAAGACACTATTTTTTTCTCACATTCATGTTTCTTTACTTAAATCTTTGGAAGCCACCTCGAAGAGGTTGAAAAACAATAGGTGAAATGTTTCCCCTTAAGTCTGGACTTTACCCTAAGTCACTCTATTTACCTAAAAAGTCTTACTAGTTTTTGTTGTCAAAACATTCTGAAATCCAATCCTTCACTGATTAGGATCTAAAAGTATCCTGTTTTTTCCAATCTTAAAAATGCCCACATTTCTGGATATTTTTTTCCTTTTATTTATATGGAACAAATAGTAAATTATTTCTGGAATCACCTACCCTTGCAATTACTGTTTCCTAGGCCACTTCAGGAAAGAGTTGCGATGACAAAATGTTTGCTATTTTTTAGAAGAATCATCCCAGGTCTTAAGCCTGTGAAATAATTTACCTCATTAGTCCTCACAGTTTACGATTTTTTACTTTTGTTTAAAAAATGGATACCAGCACTTCTGCTCAAGATATCGCTTTCTGTACTGGACAGAGGTAAGCAGGAGGAAACAAGTCTCACCGGAAATATCAGTGGCTTCATACAATAAAGGTATATAATCCACTTGGCTTGCTGTGCGACGCACAGCAGTCCGTCCTCGCCACCCTTCTCCTCCAGCCACTGACTCCAAGATCTGAATTCTTTCCACTGTGTAGACGCCTGTGCCTACAGTGATAAGTAGGATTTTGGACACATGGCAGGAGAAGAGAGGATTGCTTCTTTTCTAGAAGGACGAAGTTTGGATGTGACATATCACAGCTGACCATATTGCATTGGCCAGACCTCAATCATTTGACTTCAAACTGGCAATGTAGTTTTCCTTTATGTTCAGGAAGATACTAGAGTGTGGTGAATATACTCCATATATATCTATATTTATACACAGGTAATAAGTGCTTTTAGTCATAATGTAATGAACTCATATTTTTAGGTCATTGCAACTTCATAAAATACTCTCTCTTATTCATTCTCTGTAACTTTAATAAAACATTTTTCCTAAGTCAGCTCAAAAGTTACTTCAGGGGTGCCTGGGTAGCTCAGTTGGTTGAGCGGTCGGCTTCGGCTCAGGTCATGATCTCATGGTTTGTGGGTTTGAGCCCCGCTTTGGGCTCTGTGCTGACAGCTTAGCTCAGAGCCTGGAGCCTGCTTCAGATTCTGTGTTTCCCTCTCTCTCTGACCTTCCCCTGCTCTCACTGTCTCTCTCTGTCTCTCAAAAATAAATTTAAAAAATATATAAAAATGTTACTTCAATACCATTTAAAACAAAATTAGACACTAAAATAAAATACAGTGTATGCAGAAAACTGTAACTTGAGGTCTGAAAAACTGGAAGATGGAAGGAAATTAAAAATATGGATCACACAGTGATATTTTCAGGTAACTTGAAAGAGAAGGCAGTAACTAATGCTTAGAATAAGATCTGAAAGCTTTCAATGTGGTGAGAACCAGAAGTAAACTAAATATTTAGCATCAAACCAGAAATAGATTTAAATCTTAAGAGGTATGTGTCATATATATGTATACTTAAATAGGTCTGTAAGAACAGAAACTGTGACACTTGAAAAGAGGCAAAAATATATCTATAGATATATTAGAGTTTTGTCAACCTTTAATAATTATATTCAAAGTAAAACTTATTCTGAAAGATAAAATCTAATGAGTTTAAATGATAGAAGTTGTATCCCTTGTAGCACAGATGAAGAATTTGTCATAAATTAACTTAAAAAACAAAATAAAAAAGAATACCACTACTAAGATGTGGAGAACAGAAAATTTAGTCAGAAATAGACTCAGTTTTAAGATAGCACAGAGAGGGGCACCTGGGTGGCTCAGTCGGTTAAGCGTTCAATGTCAGCTCAGGTCATGATCTCGTGGTTCGTGGGTTCGAGCCTGGCATCAAGCTCTGAGCTGACAGATAGCTTTCTTTCTGCCCCTCCCCTGCCCACATTGTGTGTCTCAAAAAAAAATAAATATTAAATAAAACGAAATAAAATAGCACAGAGATATGCAGATGAAATATACTATCCTGCTTTATAAAAATTTACATTTTATAAAATTTTATTTTGTGCAACATGTCATATGTGTATATAAAGAAGTATTAAGTGTATTTATGTTCTTAAGAATAACTGTAAAACAATAGTTTTATAATTATTCTTTAGGTTCAGCAGCACAAATGTCAGGATCCTTTTTTTTAAATTTCTTTTTGTTTATTTATTATTGAGACAGAGAGAAACAGAGCATGAGTAGGGGAGGAGCAGAGAGAGACACACACACACACAGAATCTGAAGCAGGCTCCAGGTTCCAGGCTCCAGGCTCCAGCACAGGGCTTGCACACATAAACTGTGAGACCATGACCTGAGCCAAAGTCTGACACTTAACCAACTGAGTCACCCAGGTGCCCAAAGTCAGGATCGTTAAAAGTACTTAGGCTTATATACACATTTTCAATCACATCTTTTTTCCCTTTCTTATCTTGGAAAGTATTCTGAATTTTCTAATAATTATTGCTCTTGCTTTTAAATACAGGGGGGCCTGGGTGGCTCCGTCAGTTAAGAATCTAACTCTTGAGTGTGGCTCAGGTCTTTTTCGTGGATTTTTCGAATTTGAGCCCTGAATCGACTCTGCTCTGACAGTGCAGAGCTTGCTCAAAATTCTCTCTCCTTGTCTCCTGCTCCTCCTCTGCTCATGTTCTTTCCCTCCCTCCCTCCCTCTCTCTCTCTCTCAAAATAAATAAATAAACTTACAAATAAGAAAAGAAAAAGCAATACATGTATTAGATATATGTAAAGGTAAATATCTCTTGACTTTATGATAAGACTCGCAGCCCATCACCCCTAAGACAATCACTGTATTTTTTTTGGTAAACTTTTGATACACTACATTTTGGTACAGGAACTAAAGAGGATATAGATGTATTTTTTATATTTGCAAAAATGATGATATCATATACAGGGCTCTGTACTTTTCTACCGAATATATTTTGTAATGCTTTTTATGTCAGGGCTATGGATACACTTCATTCCATCTAAAATAAGACTGTTTCATTATAGAATCAAATGATAATTTATGGGACAACCTGCTGCTGTCAGGATCTGTTTTTGATTGTGAAGGATGCTCCAATGCATAGTCCCACACTTAGTCTCAGGCATGCTTGATTTAAGTGCAGTATTCAAATCATTTCCAGCAGTGGACATTTATAAGCACAATTTTTTAAAGATTGTTGGATGGAGCATATCAGAATGTCTGGGGAGTTATTTTTAACTGGGAATGGAGCACATTTTTAAGTAAGCCCTATCCTCCTGAGCATACGCTCTTTTAGTAATTGGAGAATTTCCAATGGAAATGGTACTGGGTATCTGACGAGAGACGTAATTTAGTCTAAAACCTAATAGAATTATATTTTCTTAAATTGGTATGTACAGTAGGTCATGCTGTTGTGGAGAAATAAATAAATTATTATTAGTCCCAATTTAATTCTGCACGACTAAAAATAAAATTATAAAACTTCCTTACATCCTCACAAACAATATACTTTTCTGAAACTTGGTGGTTTCCTTACAATCTACTTTACTATTATATAATGAAGTGTCCATTAATATGTAACTAAATAAAGCTAACTTTGCATATACATTCTGATTTTAATACATGCATCCTTTTTATACATAATGAGTAAAATAAACTATTTTCATAAATATCTGTTGAGAAACCAGGATTTCATTTGCTCAATATGATTACATTTTAATGATCAGGTAACCAAACCGAAAAATTGTCTAAACCCGAAGCCAGGTCCAGCGCGCTGGCCCTAAAACCGCAGCCCGGAACCCTAAACCGCTCGTCCTTGTTGTTTCCCGCGGGAGTCTTAACCCGGGGGACCCGGGGTCCGCCTCTACCCCAGGTTAGGGCGGCAGGTACCATGGTACGCTAGCTCGCCAGGTCCGGGCGCCCTTGCCCCGGTTTGGAGTGCACCCCCGGTCGGGGCAGACACAAAGGAGGCGCGCTCCTCACCGGCTGGGAGCGTGCCTCCATCTGCCCTGACCGGTGACCAGCAGGGCAGAGAATCAGCGCGGGTTCTTCTCCTGAGGGAGGGAGAGAGAAAGGGAGCAGCGGGAGAGGGAGACGCAGTAAATAAAGACACAACTCACGGTTTCTGATCAGGCAGAAGAGAAAGAGAGAGCGTTTATTCAGAAAACTGTCTCTTATATATATTTCAGGGCGGAAAGAACAAAGCATCTGACTTACGTCAGATACCAGGTAAATAGAGTCAAATGAATATTTAAACGAAATGCCCAGACTTGCCTTCAGCAATGCTGGGAGGAGAGTTAACACTGAATAATCTAAATACGGTTTTGATCTTTTATGCACCTTGACCCTCTACGTCTGGCGCAGGAAGACTGAGGCCAAGGTTATTTTGGCCATCTCCAGCCTCCAGATGCAAATCTTGTTTACTGGCTCACTCTAAGGAGAGTGAGGATCTTTGCCTGAGGCAGCATTGAAACTTGGCGGCCCCTGACAAAAAATAATCTCCACTGATATGTTGTTTTTCAGTAATATCATGTATTTCCAAGTAGTGATACCATCAAAAGAAAGAGAACCAAGTGACACAGAGTGTATAACGGCCCTTTTAGTTTTCTTTGCTAAACTGAGAGTTTAATATGAAACAAAGTCCTTTACACCTACTATTCAGATATTCAACACGTACTATTCCAAGTAGTTCTAAATCAATTTTGTCCTGTTGGTATTCTTCATATTCTGAATCAAGGCCCTCCTTGCTCAAGGAGAGAAATAGATTTGTCGAAGTGGGAGAAATGTAGATGGTTGTTAGAAATGTTCCCCACCAATTAGTGTAGAGCAAGAAATTTGGTTTGTACATTTAACTTAATAAATTTCATATTTTCCCTTTCAACAAAACATATTTATTTATCGAATGGTTTAGTAAGGAATCATAATAAAGACTTTGAACATATCAAACCTGAATGATGTTGCTGCCTTACAATGTCCCTAAACAGAGTTAATCTTTCTTTTTTTTAAATTAAAAATATTTTTTATTTATTTTTGAGAGACAGAGACATCATGAGCAGAGGAAGGTCAGAGAGAGAGGGAGACACAGAATCCGAAGACAGCCTCCAGGCTCTGAGCTAGCTGTCAGCACAGAGCCTGACACAGGGCTCAAACCCATGAACTGTGAGATTACGACCTGAGCTGAAGTCAGATGCTTAACCGACTGAGCCACCCAGGCGCCCCCAAAGTTAATCTTTCAACTATTGGGTGATTACGATAAAAAAGTAATGGCCATCACTATCCCTCTTTCAGGGTGGAAAATAGCAACTGATATCACTCTGGTCTTGTTGTTTTCTAAGTGGCATGTTTCCTTCCTTCCTTCCTTTCTTCCTTCCTCTCCCTTCGGTCAGTTTGATGGTTTGACCTATTTATGAACATAAACCTCCTATAAGACTATGACTGTGAAAACCATAGTATATGCTACCAGTCATTATTTATTTCCAATCTATATCTTCAAATGATAACATGCATTTAATCAAATCTCTGTGTTTAATGGATTCTTATCTTGAATAATTATTATGTTTGATAATGACTTTTTAACATAATTATGTTTTAAAAGCAGAGTGGAGAATTTAGAATAGTGTGACAGTGGAGAGAAATTTAAAATTCTTTCTCCTTCAAGTTTTATCTCTTTTGGTTGTTCAAGGATAAAGCTTAGTTGGATATTTCTCCTGTATTTAATTAATATTAGAAATCTCGAATTATGCCAGCTAAAAACTTTCTTTATTGTCTTGATTTCAAGAGATTAATCTGAGATTATGCTCAGACACAAGAATAGTAGACTTGTTTTACAAGGCTTTTTCAAAAGGTTTACTGAAGCTGTTTTGCCCTCATTTGGGAAATGAATTCTATACAAATGAAAAATACTTGTATACATGTAAACAGCTCTAAATCTTTATTACTTAACATCTCAATGAACACACTACATCTTTCAAACTTCCATGCCTCATTTTCTTTTCCCCATACTATGACCAGTCAGCATCCAGTGTATGGATAGTCCACATCAAATAGAGGCTGGATTATTTTATTTTTTAATGTTTATTTATTTATTTTGGAAGAGAAAGAGAGTATGAACACGTGAGTGGGGGTACAGAGAGAGAGGGAGAGAGAATCAATCACAAGCAGGTTCCCCACTGTCAGTGCAGAGCTGAGATCAAGTCAGATGCTTAACCAACTGAGCTACCCAGATGACCCTTAATTCTTTCAGATTATTATTTTCTCACAAAGAATACCAGATTCTTCACTATATCACATGTAAGGGTTGTAATTGGAGCCTTTGTGCTATATAATCTGAAATTGAAAGGATTTAACCAATCTAGTGCACTTATTGAAAGTGTTAACTTCACTAATACCAACAGTATTGCTATTTTTCTTGAGGCTTATTGTTCTCTGTTTTACTTTTGTCAGCTCTTGAAATTTTCTAAATTTATAGCATGAAACAATCAAGGAACAAAATAATAGACTGTTGTAGCTTAAGAAATATGTTTAGGTATTTATTTTACACAGAAAATGGCATAACCTGTGTGTTTTATAAGCATGATGCATGTTGCGAGCAGGATGGTAATTTTTTGGTCTGTTTTTATGAAGAATCAAATTTCACAAGGCTGAGATAGCGGGCTGCAGACACACCCATGGCACCCAGTGGTATTTATCAACAGAGCCATAGAAATATTAGAAGAGGACACCCTGAGGTTGTAAGTGAATAGAGGCTGGCATCTTGTAGAGAATGGATGACAACCTCTTTTACTTCCAATTGATGAAGCTTTTGATTGAAAAGCCCAACATGTAAAAACTTAAATTGTAAGTTTCTAATGTTTGTACTTGTCATAATGTACAGCCTTAAGGCAAGTAAGCTACCATCACTGTAAAAAATGAGATGATACCAAGGAGCATGGAGATCATGGAAGATCATCCCTGGGGGGTGAGAGATGCAGAAGGGTATGGAACCAAATATCAAACAGAATTTATTCTTATTCCTATGGAGCCACTTTCTTAAACGCAAAAATAAATTCAAAATGGATTGAGGATCTAAATGTGAGTAAGGAAACTCTAAGAATCGTAGAGGAGAGTATAGGCAGTGGCATTTTTGACATCAGCCATAGCAACTTTTTTTGATTGTTTGCTTATTTATTTAGAGAGAGATTGAGAGCAGGAAGGAGCAGAGAGAGAGGGAGACAGAGAATTTCAAGTGGGCTCTGCACTGCCAGCTCAGAGCCTGAGGTGGGAACAGATCTCAAGAATGCTGAGATTATGACCTGAGCCAAAGTCAAGAAGTCAGATGCTTCACTGACTAAGCCATCCAGGTGCCCCCAGCCATAGCAACTTTTTACCAGATATGTCTCCTGAGACAAGGGAAACCAAAGAAAAAATAAATTATTGGAACATCAGAGAATAAAAAACTTCTTCACAGTAAAGGAAAAAAAAATAACAAAACTAAAAGGCAACCTATAGAATCGGTGAAGATATTTGCAAATGATATAATGCAAATGATAAAGGGTTAGTATCCAAAATATAAAAAGGACGTATACAACTCCACACCCCGAAAATGAATAAACCAATTAAAAATGGCCAGAAGACATGAATAGACATTTTTCCAAAGAAAACATACAGATGGCCAACAGACGTGTGAAAAGATGCTCAACATCACTGATCATCAGGGAAATGCATATCAAAATCATAATGAGATACCGCTCACATCACACTGGTCAGAGTGATTACAACCAACAACACAAGGAACAACAGCTGTTGGTGAGGATGTGGAGAAAGGGGAACCCACTTATATTGTTGGTGGGAATGTAAATTTGTGTAGCCACAGTGGAAAACAGTATAGAGATTCCTCTAAAAGTTAAAAATAGAATTACTCTATGATCCCCTAATTATAGTACTAGATATTTACTCAAAGAATACAAAAATAACTAATTCAAGGGGTGCATGTGCTCTGCTGTTTATAGCAGCATTATCTACAATAGCCAAATTATGGCAATGGCTTGAGTGTCCACTCACTGATGAAAAGATAAAGATGCAGTTGTGTGTACACACACATACACACACAGAGGAATATTACTCAGCCATAAAAAGAACAAATCTTGCCATTTGCAATGACATGGATGGAGTTAGTAGGTATTACGTTAAGTGAAATGTCAGTCAGAGAAAGACAAATACCGTATGATTTCATTCATATGTGGATTTTAAGAGGGGGGCAAAAAGAGAGAGGCAAACCAAGAAACAGACTCTTAAACTATAGAGAGCAAATGATGGTTATCAGAGAGGGGGAAGAAGTTGAGGAAGTACATGAAATAAGTGATGGGGATTAAGGAGTGCACTTGCTGTGATGAGCACTGAGTACGTATGTGGGCATTGAATCACTGTATTGTATACCTGAAAATAATATTACAATGTACTAACTGGAATTTAATTAAAAATTGTAAAAAATAATCAATTTATTTAAAAAAATTAAGATATAAAGCATATAATTTTCTCTTTTTAATGTTTTTTTTTTGAGAGAAAGAGACAGAGAGAGATAAAAAGCATGAGTGGGAGAGGGGCAGGGAGGGAGGGAGACACAGAATCCAAAGGAGACTCAAGGCTCTGAGCTGTCAGCACAGAGCCCAATGCAGGGCCCAAAACTCATGAGTCGCAAGATCATGACCTGGGCCGAAGTTGGATGCTTAATTGACTGAGCCATCCAGGCACCCCAAAAGTGTATAATTTTCATTGTTGTTTATAATGGCAGTTGGTATGTGATAAAGGATATTATATCAATGTGGACCCTGTCAGGGCTATCAGTAAGGACTGTTTGGAATGGGTCTGACAGCCATTAAAACCTGATCACTCCAAAGGTCACCTTGAAACTTCCTGAAGGAAATGCCAACGTTACAGTGCAGAATCCGTTCCAGAAAATCCCCATTCTAAACTATAACAATTATTAGAATTCTATGGATGATGGTATACCTATCTATACTTTTAAGCAAACATTTCAAAATAACTCTATATTATTTTTAAAAAGCAATATAATTATTGTATATCATTTGAAAATACAGTTAAGCAATTATAAAGAAATAGAATATTTTCCTCACTCTGAATTTCCCACTAACATGCTAATTGCTGAGCACATAGTATTCCCACAATGAAATTTTGTTGATGAATGAGTGAACCGATTAATTAATAATTCAAACTATGGAAGACATTGATACAAAGCGCTAGTGTTGAAATATATTTCAACCCTCTATCAATTTTGATGTTCATTTGTTGAACCAGTACAGATGCATTAATCGTGAGTGTGTGCCCAGGGCACTAGAAATAAGGGGATGGGAACAATATGACACAGGGTCTGCTGCATGGATCTTGGGCCCAAACAAAGCCATTAGGTCTGAATATTTCCATTTCTTCCATCTGTTCTTTTTCATGTTGGCTTCCTTCCCAGGCAGTCCTTCTGCGCTCACTGACCCGCTGGCAGCTAGAGTGTAATTATCATAGTTCGGAGTCCTAGGCAGTCCTAACATTTCTGGAAATCATTCTAATCGGACCAACCTGGGTCATGCTTCCGTCCCTACGACAATCTTTGCGGAAACTAGAGGGATGCAACGATGAGGTCGTGTCACTCCGGGGACACGTGCTTCTCAGCGGAGTGGGTGCAGGCCTGCTCAAACCAGGTTGACGTTGACTGAGGATAAAGGACACAGGTGATTCCTGGTGGAATTGTAGGAGCATGTCACCCAAATAACCGGAAATGAAGACATGAAGCAGTAGATTGCCGGCTAAACTTTAACTAGGAAAACAGGGTGGGGGAGTTTCACGCAGAGAAAACAGCATATGCTGATGCTTTTATAACTTAAACGAACCTGCAAAATACTGAGGAATGAATAAAGGCTGGTAATATTGACCTTAAGAGACAGCCTATAACAGGTACAAGGTAACCTGCATAATAAGTAGATCTTAAGTTGCATAAAAATTCATCTAGCTCACGTGAAGTAGACTTGAAAAGTGATGGAAGGATTTTTTGGGAGATTGCATAGCACATTCATCTTAATATTTTGTTAATGGCGTTTTTCATCAATCACATTATGTGACTATATTTAGAAAATACTTTTGGAAATAGATCGGGTTTGTCTTTAGGAAACAGTGGACAGAAAAGTAGTATTCCCATTAATAGTGGTTCCAAATTAGTCTGTAATTTTAAATGTAAAGCACAATGTTCTCGCCATATCATTGAGATAATGGAATGTGATTATATGTTTATAATGTCGATTGGATTCATTTTCTCCAAGATTTCTAAGAAAAGTATCTTATAAATGTACCCTGAGATTAAGGAAAATAATATATGTTCTGCCAAATTATTGATTTTGTAGACAGATTTTGTCATATATAATGTCATTTTTAGAAACTGGTTTTGATATTGTTGGATCATATTATCAATAAACCATTCAGGAGGAAGAGTTGGAAAGAATGTTAAGAGTCTCTCAAATAATATTTTTCATAAAATAGTGAAGATGCTTGATTTTTCTTTTCTGAAGGAAATTCACAACATAAGAATAATAAATATGCTTTCACTGATTTATTTACTGTGTTGCAAGTTGGAGTTTGGGACATTGCTTAATTATTCAACCTGAGATCCAATGCAGTAGCTTCAATGTTTGCTTTAATGCAAGTTTTCTTAAAAGGCTAATTATTTAAACTTTAATATAGATAATGGACAATGCAATTCTTTAATTAAATAACATTACCTTATTCAGTTAAATGGTTTATTCTCTTAAATCTTAATAGCATAGTTTATAATCTGTATGAAAATTTACAAGTGACCCAATGGGTAGTTGGAACTTATAAACAACAGATGTTGCACAGCATCCAGCCATATCATTAGCAGAAATTACAGGAATTAAAAAAAAATCTCACCTTGGTGCTCGAACAAGTTTTGTTGGGAATAAAGACTTTTATCTAACAATTCGAAGTGAAGATGATGATTTATCATATTATCTTTGTCATCATACTTTACATAAATTATCTAGCAAATATGTGTTATGCAATATGACTTTTAGATGGTGCTTAATCAGATAATTATGCTGATGGTGTGTGTCCACAAATTCACAAATGCTTGTATGAGTTTAATATGTACAAGTTCTTCCTCATCAATTCTCAGACTTCCAGAATCTGTCAGATATATTTGGCTTATACTCTGATGTGCTCCTCAGCGCCTTCCATCTAATATTTCTGGTTTTGCCATTCTGGGCAAATGTTGCATTGAGCTCCTATGGCTCCTTGGGCTTTGGTGGTCACGTGACTAATTCAGGCCAATACGTTGTGAACTGACCAGAATATTCAATCACTCGATTGATGGGAGTCCTTTCAGCCTCCTCTGGTTTTCCTGGCCTGGCAATCATAATGTTCAAGTTGATGGCTTCCACTTCAGCCTGACTGCTTGAATAACAATAATGAGCAAAGGCTTCCTGTGACGGAGACACTGTGTGGATGAAAATGAAGAATAGCGAAGCCTCTCTGGACTGTTGCAAAGATTAGCACAGAAAGAAGAGACTTGCCATAAATAAAATCCTCAAACACATGCCATTGGCTTAGGGGTTAGATCAAGGTGGGGAGAGCAATGTTATCAGAGGCTGAGGGAAAAGGCGATACATGCTACTTTGTAGACAGAAATAAAACATAACAGAGAAGTCCGCGGGCTGAGGGACGCTATGGCTTGAAAACAAAACTGGTTGTCCACTCTAAGAAGCAAGCAGTAAAATTACAAATGAATGCGTTAAGTAACAAAGGTTATTCAAAATTCAGTCTTGCAAGAGAGCATATACTTCCCAATCAAGTGCGGGTGAAGAGGGTAATGACAAAGAAAAAGGCATGGCATAGAGCCACACTTCACAAAGAACAATAGAATTTGGAAAGATTCAAGCACAGAAGTACAGGATCAAATGGGATCAGGCATGTTTAAACATTTAGAAATTTTCAAATTTTACAAAAGCAATGCAGCGCATATCATTTTCACTGCACCAAACCATGGAGAGGATATTGGAACATGACCCTGTCTTCAGACACACACATGGTTCTACACTTAGACCCATACTTATTTTCACTAGGTCAGGTTTGGTTGTTAAAGACTTTTTTGGGGGTGCCTGGGTGGCTCAGTCAGTTAAGCGTCCAGCTTCGGCTCAGGTCATGATCTCATAGTTTGTGGGTTCTAGCCCTGCCTCAGGCTCTGTGCTGACAGCTAGCTCAGAGCCTGGAGTCTGCTTCAGATTCTGTGTCTCCCTCTCTCTCTGACCCTCCCCTGCTCGTGCTGTCTCTCTCTCTCAAAAATAAATTAAAAAAGCATAAAAAATTTAAGACTTTTTTTTTGGTTTTTGAGACTTCTGGGAGTTTCAGAATTATGGAAAGAGATGTGGACACAGAATTCTCCCAAGCAAAGCAGTGACTAAAACTTGGACAGAGGAAAAGCCAGTAGTGAAAGCGTAAGCCTTAGATTTTTCATCCTTGCCTGGAAGAAGCAAGAATAAACCAAGAAGTTGATCTCTTCCAACAGTGTTATTTGCCCGAGCCTAGGACCATCGAGGCAGAGAGGCCTGAGGTAAGGATCATCACTGCATGGCACCTGCGTGAGAAAAAGTACACATACCTTCCCTTGACATAACTTAGGGTCTTAGAGAATTCTTTTGTGTCTTTACACTCTTAAAATACTCTGGGCTGAATTTTTTACAGTATATGAAGGTTGAAGTGAGTTCAATAAAATATGATAACAGTTGGAAGTGAGAAGCCTTCTTCTGTATTCCTGAATGAATACTGACAGCTGGCAAGGTTGGCATCTCCCTGCCCCACAAGAGCTGAACTTCTAACACAAGAAAATATCACCTCTGAATGACACACCAACAGGTTGCACTAAACTCCTAGAATGTATTCAGCTTAGAGTAGCCGAAGTATCAACTTTATAAGGGAAATCCATTATCTAGAGAAAGGAAGATAAAGCACCATTAAAATGAGCAGGAAAAGCCAAGTGAAGTGGGAATCCTGGGCAGACAGCCGACAATTTAGAACAACCAACCAATGAGCGCACTAAATCAACAAGGCACGTAAGGACTTTCCCTTAGAATATAAATATTCATACTTCAACTCAAATCATTTTTTTCGTTAAATATTTTTATGTTTATTTTTGAGAGAGAGAGACAGAGAGACAGACTGTGAGTGGGGGAGGGGCAGGGAAAGAGGGAGACCTGGAATCCAAAGCAGGCTCCAGGCTCTGAGCTGCCAGCACAGAGCCGGACCGGGGTTCAAACTCACAAACCATGAGATCATAACCTGAGCCGAAGTCAGGCACTTAACCGACCACCCCCGCGCCCCTCAAATCATTTCCTAATGTTTCTTTTTTGACAGAGAGAAAGCGTGTGTGCGCATGCGTGAGCGGGGAAGAACAAAAAGAATCAATCTCACGACTGTGATGATGAGAGGAGCTGAAATGAAGAGTCAGCCGCTTCACTGACCCAGGCACACAGGCACCTCTCTAATTTTGAAATATATCAAAAAATACCCAGCAAGCATGGCAACTGGATACAAAGTTGAAATGAAGTGGAGTTAAAACAAATGTAAAATCATCAAAAGCAAAACACCAAAAACTGTGGAATTGACGCGGGATAAGATGATTTATGCAAGGAGAAAAGGGGACAGATTATGATAGAGTGACAGTAGTCAGATACGTAGGACGAAAAAAAAAATCCCTGACAGATTTAAGTCTCCATTTTGGATAAGTAAACTAACTTCTCTAATTATAAATCTGAAATGGAATACATTTAGACATACTCTGGAAATTTTCTGTGTTATTTTTGGTAAAGTTTAGGAGGTTAGGTCAGCAATTCTCATACATCCTGATCTCAGCGACCTAGTGGTTAAGGTTTCAGGAATCCTTTATGTTCTTAAACGCTGTTAATGATCTGAAAGAACTTTTATTTATGTGCTTCATGCTTATTGATATTTATCATATTAGGAAATAAAATGGAGATTTAAAAATAACAGATTCATTAATTTATTTAAAAATAATAAATTAGGTGTCTGTTGTCATAAAACCACACTTCAATAAAAAATCTATATTTTTCTAAACCACAAGTTAGTGAGAGGAGTAATGTTATGTCACATTTTTGCAAATCTCTTTCATGTCTGGCTTATCAGAAGACAGTTAAGTTCATGTCTGCTTCTGCGTTTGATCTGTTGTGATACATTATTTTGGTTGAAGTACATGAAAAAATATCTGATTTCAGATAGATTGAATTCAGAAAGGTGAGAGTTTTTCAACATTTCCAAATAATTGTTGATATCCTTTATTTGTCACTATACCACAATTTGATGAGTGATAATTTCTTAAAGGTTAGTTCCTATGTAGAATCTGAATCAGTGAACTTTGTTCTTTTCTCTTTTCTTTGTTTTCTTTTTGGAGAGAGAGAGACAGAGACAGAGAGAGAGAGAAATAGAGTGAGAGAAAGGGAGAAAGAGCTAGAGAGAGAGAGAAAGAAAGGGAGAAAGAGCCATAAAGGGAAAGAGAAAATTTTAAGTAGGCTCCATGCCCAGCATGGAACTCGTGGTGGGGCTTGGACTCACGACCTGAGCCAAAATCATGATTGGGATGCTTCACTGACTGAGCCACCCAGATGTCCCTCAATGAACCTTTTCTACTTTTTTACATTAAAATCCAGGGTACAATCATGCACTTTGAATAAATTTTTTATCCATGCACAGATTTATTACATCATACATTGATCATTTGCAAAGTACTTCCTAACTGCAGATTTTCTAAATAGTTGAACTATTCATTACACTCTATCAAAACACACACACACACACACACACATTTATGTTTAAAATATCTCTGCCTGTTGTCACCTGATTTCCAGAATTATAATTTTCCTCTAAAACTCAAATTTTATTATCATCAGTAAATACAGTCCATTGTTACTTTTGCCAAATATTCAGGTTTGCAAATCCATAGTTTGTCTTTCAGTAATTCTTTCAAGTAAAAACGGTGTTCCATGGGAAAAGCATCTAGTTCAGCTGCCACTTCACACAGTTGTGTGAGTGTTTTTGCCGGAGGTAACAATTATATCAGTATGTAGTAGAAATGCTTCGTGCATAGTTCCTGTCTTCACACAGAATATTAAGAAGACCAATACACAAGGGTAAAAGTTTGCTAGCATTAGTAATTATTACTGTGTCCTTAAGGACATTCTTAACTGAACTTGGCCTTTTTTCTTTTTTGGGGGGTGTCTTATGTGCTTAGCAGTGAACAGTTCAATGCCAGCTTATGCAGTTTGGTGTCCATTCTCAGAAACACCACTGTTTAATCCAAGTGGCATCTTAATATTGTTGGGAAACATGGTTTGGCCTCACAAACACCCTG
Source organism: Helogale parvula (assembly GCA_004023845.1). NCBI lineage: Eukaryota > Metazoa > Chordata > Mammalia > Carnivora > Herpestidae > Helogale > Helogale parvula. Next base: position 80,013 of record PJEM01002154.1, read on the forward strand.
GACATGTCTTTGGGACCCTCAGTATTCCAGACTCCCATTCAGAACCATCAGGAAGAAGACATCTTCCCTACCCTACAGTGAATCAGAGAAGTTAAATAATGTCGTAGTTTATTCATCAATATATCAGTGTCCCTAGTGTAATCTGTAAGGGGAATTCTGCTTCCTGAGATAAATCAGGAAGTTGGTTTCTGCCAATGGCGTTAACACCCTCCTCAAAAAAGGTGTCTTCATAAGCATGACTGCCTCCCAACCCCTGTTCCAGCTTGTGTGGAGTGAAAAGGAAGCAAGGCAACTGTTTTCTTTGTACACACGTAAGATGGAGATTGAAAACAACTTCCCAACCGTCAGAAACCCGGCCCAGCCTGGTTACCAAAAGAGCTAAAAAACTAGATGCTAGTTAGGTAGGCGTATGCCCAAGAAAACAAAAAGGATGGATACGGAGTGTGTGCATGCATGTGTGGGTGTGTATGTTCATGTGTGTGCGTGTGTGTGTGTGTGTGTGTGTCTTGGTGGATGAAAGGAATGAAGTGACAATCTCATGATTTTTTAAAATGTCAAGTATTTTTTAATTTGAAGTTTCTAAATAGATGGAATGATGTATTCATATTTCAAAATTGGAAGTTCAATAATATCAGTAAGTTACAGGGGAAAAAGGATCATAGACTTTTATAGGCAGATAAATATCATTTGCCTGTTGAGTTGGAAGAAAAACTAGGGATTCTAAGTTTTAGTTATCTCGTTTGAGGAAAATGCTTCAGAAAATGCTCTAAACAACTAAACGTTTCTCAAAATAAATACTTTAAGAGGATAGAAATTAAAGAAGAAAAAGTGGTGATGGATGACATTTCATTATATAATTAATGAAGCCTTGGTGTCCTTGGAATTTTGCACTATCAAAGCTATGCAAAATTTTTTGATGTAAGTATTCATATAGCAAAGGAAAAAATCAAAATAACCTATAAATAGTAGAACATCATTTAGGAAAACTAGATATGATAGGTGAGCTGAAGCAAGGGGAAATGAAATGTTCTTTTAAGGTTAAAAGCTCTTAAATAAGGTAAAAGATTATCTTGTATAATGATGAAAGACAATTCATTTGAAAGACACATTCCTCATAAAATGGTAAGCACCAAACCCACTTAGCATTCCAAACGTAAAGCCCAATCTATTAGAAATGCAGGGAGAACTTGATAAAAATAGAATTATACTTAGGGCATGTAGTATATCTTTTTCAGAATTAGAAAGGTCTAACAGAAATAAAAAAACCAGAACACATAGGAACTGAATACTGTAATAAACTCCATTCAAACATAAATATCCTATTTTGCATTCTATGAATATTAAATGCATATATATTATTGGTGTCTGAGGAACATTTACAAAATTGATCATGTACTTGGCTCTACGGAAAGCCTTAAAGTTTTTAAGTACATATTTCAAAGGCTATGACCATTGCCATAAATTAAATAACCTTAGAAATAAATTACGAGCATGTGATATAAGAATTTGAACTACTTCAGTATGAGAAACATGTCATGAGTAATGTTTAACTTCTGAAGAAATACTTCTGAAGTTACAATCTTTAGAAAGTCAATGAAAGGGAGTATACTTAATAGTAAAACTGAGGGAACACTTACTTGAAAATGTTTTAAATGCCTTTGTATACAAATTAACTGAAAATAATTGGGGGTAAATCCTCATCTTTCATTAGCCAGTTTTGCTGCATAACAAATAAGCCTGAAATTTTAGTGACTTACAACATCACAGATTTCTTTCTTGCTTTTGCTGTATGAGAGCTGCATTGATCGTGGCCCTTTGCCAGGCTATTGGACTGAGGTTGGGGACTTGGACTGAGATATCAGTAACTACGTGGGGAGAGCCATTTTCATGGCCCAGGAAGCAGCAACCACCATACATCTGCACTTAAAGAATTTTCTTGCACTTTTGTATGCAGACATTCTTGACCAAACACATCACATGGCCAGGCCTGATGACACGGCCAGCGATAGACACATTACTTTTCCACAGGCACTGAAATTCACAGGACAAGGACAGGGAGACATCATTCTATTGTAGAGTTAGAAAGGGGAAGGATAATTCTACAAAATAAAATAATCTCCATTTATCTTACATTCAAATTTTAAATAAGTTATTACCAAATGGCAGCTGGAGTCAGAATAATTACAATCTAATTTTTTAAGAAGAAGGATAGAGTTAGTATTACAAAAATCAACAACATAAGTTATTATATCATCAAATTGTATCATTATGTCGGTTTGAAAACTCGTGATCCATTAATAGATGCTTAAAGGGGGCTTGCAAAATCCAGACATTATTCTCAGTGCAGTGTTAAGTAGCTTAGAGATAAAAGAAATATCTCACATATTTAATTCTAAACATTGGCATTAGGTTATTCTTGTAAAATAATGCTTTATTAAAACTCACTTCAGGGTCACCTGGGTGGCTCAGTTAGTTGAGTGTAGATGCTTGATCTCAGTTTAGGTCTGATCTCACAGTCATGAGTTCAAGCCCCACACTGAGCTCTATCGCTGGTCATGAACCCTACTTAAACAAAACAAAACAAGACAAAACAAAACAAAACAAACTCTTTAAATGTTGGTGGCTTCCAACAACCACATTTATTTTCTTACTTTTATGGTTAATTTTTGTGTTCATTTGGTTAGGCTATGGTTCTTTGGTTAACACTAGCCTAAAACTTGCTATAAAGGTATTTCTAGATGTGATCAACATTTACAATCCGTTGACTTTAAGTCAAGCAGATTACTTTTCATAATGTGAGTGACCTTATCTAATCATTTAAGGCTTTGCCAGTAAAGCCAACTCCAAAGAAAGAATTCTGCCCCCAAATTGCCATAGAAATCTCACTTGGGATTCCAGCCTACTGGCTTGCCCTATAATTTTCATACTTGCCAGCACCCACAGTCTCATGAGCCAAATATTTACAGTAAATTTCTCTCTCTTCCTCTGTCTCAGTATCTGTCTTTTATATATCATATAGATAATTTATATATGTGTGTATGTACAAATGATTTTATTACAAAATTATAAAGAGTCTCTAAAATATTTAGAGTTAAGTTTAATAGTAAATCTACTGGACTTTTAAAAAGTATTAAATTTTATTGCAACTGAACAGAATACTTAAACAAGTAGAAAATCTAAACCACAAATTTGGAAGGGAAGACTTAATGTACATAAAATATTCAATAATCAGTATATAAATTAGATCTATATATTTGACCTATTCTACCTCATGTCTCAAATTTTAAATTAATTAATGATGTCAATTTCATCTGGAAAGAAATTGCAAAATTGGCAGAAATACTTTAGAACGAAATATGGTGGACAAGATTTGTCCTACTAGGTTAAATTTAGGAATAATGAGGACTATGATATCAACATTAACCAAAAGATCTCTAGGACAAAATAGAAATATTTATGGTGGAAGTAAGCCATATTACATTTTGTTAATGTATATTATCCCTTTCTATTGCCTTGTAGCCTTAGGGAAAAGATAGGGAGGGATATCTTAACAGAATGAGTTCATTCCTATTGGCTCTATTTAGTAAAGGACAGAATTTAGAAATGCAATATTTTTTTTAAATAACAAAAGCACGATACGGAAACAGATACATAATATAACTAAGCATTCTTCTTATTATTTTTGTAAAATAGAAAATGTGACAAGTTTATGGATTCATAAATTAGTTGCATTGGATATGTGTGAGTATTGAGAAAAAATGCGTGATATGGAAAGGTTTGGGTTGTGCCAGTTCCTTTGATGGAAGCAGAGAGGATGGAGTTAAGCAACAACAACAGTAATAATTTTTATGAGTAACTCATTATGTGCAACCATGAAGCCCAGGTGACAAAAGGTAAGGCCACTCCAAGAGGCAGGTAAGAACAGACACTTGGAGTTTATTTTCCCAGAGTTAAGGCCAGGTTGAATAGAACTTTTGAGAAAAACCTGGTCCCCATTTTAGTTCCCTTACCAAACAACTTAGACAATGAACAGAAATACAAGTTCTCTTTGCAGATTCCCCTTATCCAAGGCTTTCCCAGTTGCCACATCAAACAAATCTTTAATTCAAGTCAGTTCCTCTCATATTCACAGTATGTACTGAAGGATCACAGTGTTCCAGTCAATGGAGAAAGCGTGGGTGATAGAATTTTGAATAAAAGAAGCACAATTTCTGCTAGTATGGCATCATTCATATTACAGGATGATAGTAGTAAATCAATTACAATCAGCTCTCAGGGAGGCTCGGACAGTGCAAATGCAGTGTGCAAAAGCACATATTTGGGACACATATCTCAATTTAAGTGGGTCACTGAGGTTTTCCTAGAGAGAGTGGTCATATCTGAGACCCAAATGAGAAATATCTATACTCTGGTTATTGAACATGACACCAGAAATATTGTTCATAAACAAATACCACAGTTGGTGTTTTCCTTTTATTCTAGAGTGAGAAATACATTGATTTCAGGCCATGAAAAAAACTACAGAATACCAGAATAAAGTAAAGTGAAGTCAGGATTCTCATTGCAGGAAAAGACTGTAGGTTAAAGCATGATGAATAGAACTTCCAACGTCTTTGCTTTAACCTTATTATAAGAATCAAGTGAATGTGGGGGGTGCCTGGGTAGCTCAGTTGGTTAAGTGTCTGACTTCGGCTCAGGTTGTGATCTCATGGTTTGTGAATTTGAGGTCCCTGTTGGTCTCTGTGCTGACAGCTCAAAACCTGTAGCTTGCTTCGGATTCCGTGTCTCCCTCTCTCTGCCCCTCCCCCAACTTGCACTCTGTCTCTGTCTTTTTTTCCCCCTATCTCTCAAAGGTAAATAAACATTAAAAAACATTTAAAAAAAGAATCAAGTGAATGTGTATTGCAAAAACAAGAGAAGAAAATCAAAAGTATGAATTCACTTACTGAGGTGAAAGATATACAAATGGGAAGAATTTTTAATATGAAGTTGAAATTAAAAGGTGCCTATTAATGATGAAAATTGTAATAGCTACACTAAAGTCTCTTATATATGTTAAATATTTACCGATCTCAAAAATCCTATGGGGTACATTGTACGTTAGGAAACTCAGAATGCAATAGTAGAATTTAAATATGGGCCAAAAGTGCTGGAGACAAATTAATATTACAGAAAAGTTAGTGGAATTTAGTTCAACCTCAGGGTTCTGTTCCTCTTAGCTGAAGTTCAAGACAAAAAAGGAAATAATAAAAGAAGTAATTATAACTGCACAGAATGCAGTAAGACATTCCACAAGAAGAGGCCAAGCAGATAGTACTGCAAAATAATCATATATTTTATAGAAGAAAACTCAGACACCTGAATTGGGAGATGAAAAGAATAGTAAAGACAGGAGAAAATATTCTAAAGCTCTTTAATAAATATTGTGAATTGTTGAAATTTAGAGACAGAGAACCCTTCAGACATCTAAATAAAATACAACATACATACATGTAGATAATTATACTCACTTATATTAGCAATACAGGAAGAGTAATTATTATACGTCTGCTGGTCAGATTTGAGGAGCGAGCACACATAGGCTGGTACCAACTGGCCTCATTTCAAAGTTAATTGAGACTGCTATAAACATAGCTGTAAGGGGGACAATTGATCTGAAACACAACCCTTCCTGGCCCCCAGGGTCTCAGTCACCAAAGTTGCAGGGGCACTGGTAGGTCTTACTTCAGTCAATCAAGTCTGAGATCAGTCTACATTCATTGTGACCCAAGGAAGAGTGTTTAGACACCTGGTGATCTTTGGGCCAATGACAGTAATTATGAAAAAGAGGCCAACTCCCATCTCCAGTGGAAGCAGTCCATGGATCATTTGCTGTATTAGACCAACATAGAGCCCAGGATTTGTCATTAAACTTGATTTGCTGTAATGTAGTCAATTTGCTGGGACCAGACAGAGCCAATGCCCCATGTGATGTGGCCTTTTTCACCACACACAAAACATGAGCCAATATTTTGTAGAAGTTATAAGTCTGGCATACAGTGATGGTCTTGCATCAGAAATATCGAGTCCATTAATTTGGGACCAATCTGGGAAATGGACGTGTTGCCATGTCAGGTGCAATGATGGCTTCAGCAAGCAATTGTAGCAAAATGGGCAGGACAGGTGCGGGTTGGTTCCACTTGATCTACCTCTATCCACATATGAGCATCCATATGAGCCATCCAGATTTCTCAGTTAATAGTCCTGGTTAGAATCCAAAAGAGGGGTATTTGGAACTGCTTGTTTATAGACTTCCACGTGGTAGACCAGATGTCTGCAACATTGAACAAAGCCCAAAATTTAAAAATATTACCTGCCAGATCTTGAGGAGTAGTCTGTAAGGCAAAGGAGTGACTGAATTCATCCCATTGTGCGGACTGGTTTTAGCACAGTCTCATCCTAGAGTTCTCCTTGAGACTGGGTTATTCCTACCGCCCATATGACAGCAATGGCCATTATTGTAACCACGCCATTAGTCAACCAGGATGAGGCATTTAGGAGAATCTCTATAAATCAAGGACCTCATGGAGCTGATAGTTTTGCTTTAGAAAACTGAGCAAGTTTTCCAAGATCAAGCTGTCACTTGTCCATGTAAAATTGAGATTATGCTAGATCCGGTTGACTATGCTCTTCAAAGTACAATTTCCACTTTTCATAAGGACTATTAGTTCCTTCCCTTGTTAGTTACTGAATGAATTTGACTCACCACTAAATGGGCTTCATGAGTCAGAGGGTCAGTTTCATAAAGCAGGGAAATAACTGCTTTTTTGTTTGTTTTGTTTTTAAGTGGCGTACTTAGGGGCTGCAGCGAGCAGGTGGCTCTATTTTATTGGGAAATGGCTTCTCTGAGTTTCCACAGCAATTCCTCAGTTCCTCAAAGTCGTGATTCCTCTTCCTCCTCCTGAGATTCTATGTTGCTTTTTTCTGGACCAGCATGGAGGGAACAGAGATCACCTCTCTACATGTCTACGTGTGGCTGTCCTTGAGTTGGGAGAATTCCTTATTCTGCTTCATGGATGGAAAGGGCAAACGTGTCAACAACAGTTAACACTTCCTATTACATTCAAAGGAGCAGAATGACAAAAGTGCTTCCAATATACATCCAGGTTCTACAACAAGAACACTTAAACTTCTCTTCACATTGCAAATCGTCAATCATTGAATTTGAGCACTTTATCCTACAAGAACGTAGACCAAATTGTGGAACATACGTGTGAGTTTGGGTTACAGCAACATGCTGTTCCTTGCTTAGGAATCTGAGGAGAAAAAGGTATGGGGAAGGGAATTGAAATGGTCTTCACCTTCGCTAGTCTTTCCTGCCTTTGCATAGGCCACTTCAGCTTTGCCCTGTGCTCTTCAGCCACTCCTGTTCCCAAAACTCACTCTCCTTTTTCCTGGAATCTTTAGGGAGGGGGGCAAAGGAACCTGAATGTAACAGACACATAAAAGCTTGAGTCCTTGCCTTCTCAGTGGATAGCCAGAGGATGTGGACTTTTAGTATTTCTCAGAAACAGATCTTGGCTTAATCATCTTTCTTCTGAAAGTAGATGATGTGAATGCAGACAATCAGAGGGAGAGAGTGATTAGATGCCTCATTTACTTTATATTTGGAATGGCCGCCTACCTGGTCTCTACCAAAATAACTTCTTAGATATTTTGCTCAAAGTTCTATATTGAAAATCTTAAATAGTGGTTTATTTTTTTGAAAAAATTTAATGTTGATTTACTTTTTTTGAGAGAGAGAGCCAGAGAGCTGGTGGGGGAGAGAGAGGAAGACCCAGAATCTGAAGCAGACTCTAGGCTCCGAGCTGTCAGTACAGAGCCAGATGTGGGGCTTGAACTCATGAACAGTGAAATCATGATCTGCGCCAAAGTCAGAGGCTTAACCAACTGAACCACCCAGAGGCCCCAAAGGTGTTTTTTGTTTTTGTTTTTGTTTTAAGATGAGGTTATTAACGTATATTGAGGATAAATTGTCTAATAGGTGTCTCATATGTCCTGGTGAGTCTGAAATTTGTATAGGGAGTATCTAACCACTAAAAAGATTCTGAATTTTTTTTCTTGTCTTTTCTAGAATACTAGGAGTTTTAATATTTGAACATTATGAATCAGTTACATTTGAAAGAACTTAGGCAGTCTATAATCATTACAAATATTTTCTATATTTTTGCCTCTTAAATTTTTGAAGTTATTAATTCTAGTCATTAATTCCCATGTTTTTATATGTTTCTAGACACTTGACCATGTGTTCTTTGGCAAATTCCATGAAAGAACTGATTTAATCTGTAATTAAAATGTCTGTTGCTTTTGTTTTTGTCTTTTTAGCATTGGATCACATCAGAAACAGAATCTCCTACACTTCAAATGTAGATACATTACCTCTAGATCAGCTAGTTTAGATTTGTACTTGGTTTTGAAATTTGACTTTATACTTACTCAATTTCTCTGCAAATATAAAGGAACATCTAATTACAATTCAACAAAGAAATAAGCACTGTGCACTGATTTCTTCATAGTAGAAAGTGTAAATAGTCCCTCTTTTCCTGTAGCCTTTTACAGACCTGGACTCCTATATATGCCTTGGGAAACTTCAATTTCCATTGTCTGGTAAGTATTGAACTCAATAACTAAATTTAAATGCAGAAGCAAAGGCAATAGCTGACATGTAAAGTGAAAACAGCATTGTAAAATTGCAATTTATAGCTAACTTATTCACAAAAATGCTAATGATGGTTTATCATTTCAGGATCTATTTCTCTGTTTTACATTGACTTCATAAGTAACACACATTACCAAATTTCCCATTTTTGTTGTTTTTTTTATAGACTGTAAAATGGATTGCAAGATTATAGGGACATTAATGAAAGAGGGTTATAAAAAGTCAAAAGATCAATTAAAAAAAAGACTTCAACTGAACAGGACACTTTTTTAGGCTAGAAAGGCACATAAGCAAGGAAAAGCCCATGGTCGCTGTCTTCATAAGTCTATTAGGAAAACAAAGGACCACAATAAAAAAATAGTGAAATATATTAAATGGCACAAAATGCTAAGTGCCATAAAGAAAAATAAAACTAGAATTCCTAGGATTTTTGTAATTAATTTTGCCCTGTAATTTATATATACATTAATTACATGTAAATGGGTGGCCAGAAAAATACTCATGGAGAAGGTGATCTATTTTTTTTAAAGATTTTTTAAATGTTTTATTTATTTTTGATAGAGAGAGAGAGACAGAGCACGAGAGGGGGGGAGGGGCAGAGAGAGAAGGAGACACAGAACCGGAAGCAGGCTCCAGGCTCTGAGCCAGCTGTCAGCACAGAGCCTGACTCAAGGCTCGAACCCACGAATGTGAGATCTGACCTGAGCTGAAATTGGAGGCTTAACCGACTGAGCCACCCAGGCACCCCGAGAAGGTGATCTTTGAACGAAGACTGAAAGGTGATAGGTAGCAAGTCATTTAGAAGTGAGACAAAGCATTCTAGGAAATCCCAACTCTTGGAGGCAAATTGCACAATGTTTTGAGTACTGCAAATGGCTGTGGTGGAGCAAGTTAGGCAAAGGGTGGGAGTTAAAATCAGAGAAGGATGGTGGTGTTATTTGCTGCTCACTCAGGTAAGTTAAAGAAAAGGAGTCAAGAATGCATCCAAGACATGGCTTGAGCAAGTAGGGCCATGTGGTTGCCATGAACTGGGATAAGGAAGATCGTGGCAGGGAACTGGACTGGAGGCAATGATCATGAATTTGGTGTTGAGTACACCAAGACTAAAAGATGCCGGTTAGATGTGCAAGAAGAGATAGCAAGGGCACAGGTACACATAAGATTTGAAGTTCAGAAACAAGGTATGGAGAGATGACATATATTTTATTATAAATATCCATTAATAGATTAGTTTATTGTTTTTATTTTTCGAAGGAGGATTTGGCTCTGAATATTTCATAAAGTCACATATGCGATGTACAATATTTAAGATTATAATATGTAATATATATGTGTGTATATATATATATATATGCGTCGATGTATATATATTTTATGTTAGTTTTTGCCTGCTAGGAAAGTAATGTATAGTGTTTATTGGAATGTAGTGATGGTTCATTTTATGTGTCAAACTGGCGAGGCTATGATGCTCAGCTGTTTGGTCAAACACTAGTTAGATGTTAATGTGAAAGTATTTTGTAGTTGTGATTAGCTAGCATCTACAAGCAGTTGATTTTTAAAAATGTTTATTCATTTTGAGAGAGAGAGAGAAAGAGAGAGAGAGAGAGCTGGGGAAGGGGAGAGAGAAGGTGAGAGAATTCCGATCAGGCTCCACAATCTCAGCTCAGAGACTGACACGGGACTCAATTGCACCAACTGAGATCATGACCTGAGACTAAATCAAGAATCAGATGCCTAAACAACTAAGCCCCTCCAGACACTCCACACAATTCGTTGAATTTTCAGGAAAAGAAATTACCCTTGATAATGTGGGTGAGCCTCATCTGCATAGTTGAATGCTTTTAGGAGCAAACACTGAGGCTTCACAGGCCAAGAAAACATTTTGCCTGAAGACTGCAGCATAGAAATTCTGCCTGAATTTGCAGCCTGCTGTATTTCTGACTCAAAACTACATCATATCTTGTCTGGGATTCCAGTCTGAGGCTCTGGTCCAAGAGTTTGGACTTATGACCTACATGACCGTGTGTGAGACACTTCCTTAAAATCTCTTTAAAGATAGCTACATATAGCCTATTGGTTGTGTTTTTCTGGCATTTCCTGACAGATGCCAGTAGACCAAAAGCTTGATTTTTTTTTTATTATTTCTTCTACCTCTTTTTCTTGCAGAACACAATGTCTGGTGCATAGTACGCATTCAACTTCAATAAGTAGTTGAAGAACACAGGATTGCTTTTAGAAACTGGAAGAATTTATGATGTTGGAGATGCAGAGAAGTCTTACAGCCCTATGTTGTTATGGGCTCCAGGACTCAGAATAATTCTTTGTATCCGTCAAGCCCTATTTATTGTCCAGCATGTAGAGTGTACCCAAGAGATATTTTTAAATGCTAAATCTGTTATTTAATAACTTAGTAAGAGAATGATGTGTAATTATTCTCATTTATTTCCTCCTGAGAACATAGCATATTAAAGAATGAAAGCAAAATTATGCACACATAAAGTCAAGATCATACAACTATTGTTTTAAATGACAATGACAAAATTTATTCATGGACAACACTAGTAAAATTATTTATTAAATATATTCAAGGACACTGTGATTAATATAATATAAATTACTAAAATGAAATAAATTTTTATAGTAAATAACTTATTTAATATTAAATAATACAGTGAGTAATTTTAGAGTAAATCCCCTGTTCATATGCTACATAAATCTGTTGCAAATGTAAATTGGTATCACTCTACCTTATTTAGAATATGATCTTGGAGTAATAATAAGTTTTGAGAGTCACTTAAATAATAAACACATTTGTAAATGACTTCTTTTTTTATACATATATTTGTCCAGCATATATTTTGGCACATTGTTTAAGAAGGAGAAACTTAACAGAAGACCATGGAGGAAGGAGAGGGGAAAAAATAGTTACAAATAGAGAGGGAGGCAAAGTATAAGAGACTCTTAAATACAGAGAACAAACTGAGGGTTGATGGGGAAGAGGGAAGAGGGGGAAATGGATGACGGGCATTGAGGAGGGCACTTGTTGAGATCAGCACTCGGTGTCATATGTAAGAACTGATTCACAGGAATCTAACCCCAAAACCAAGAGCACCTTTTGAATGATCTTTTTACTTGGTATTTTATTCATTTCATTTTTCCTTTTAACCCAAACAATTATATGCAAGCAAATATTGTGTAAAGTATGTAACCTTATCGCTCTATCTAAATTAGGTCTGACTGTAACATGTCACCAAACTCACCTCACTTTTCAATAATTGAAGACTGAACCAGTATTAATGTACTGGGAATTTTCCAAGTAATAACCCGGTCCAGCTTTAAGTTAACTGCTGTTTGTTACCACATTGCCAAATACCATCATTCCCAAATAATTAACCACTTACTAATTTGCTAAGTGATAATAACAAATGGCACAATGCTAACACTTACTATATATTCTTTAATATTTACAGCTGATTTATAGCTTTGATTTCTAAATATTAGACCTACAGCAACTTTTGTTATCATTATTTTTTTATTTATTTACTTATTTATTTATTTTATTTATTTACTTACTTATTTTATTTATTTACTTATTTATTTTTTGAGAGAAACAGAGAGAGAGAGAGAGAGAGAGAGACAGCATGAGCAGGGGAAGGTCAGAGAGAGAGGGAGACACAGAATTTGAAGACAGGTTCCAGGCTCTGAGCTAGCTGTCAGCGCAGATGGGGCTCGAACTGACGAACCACAAGATCATGACCTGAGCTTAACTGACTGAGCCACCTAGGTGCCTCGAGTTATAATTATTCTTGAACTTTATATAAATGGATAGCAGAAATTTCCACCTATGTTTCTGAAACAGTAATTTTGGGGGGTATATTTATAGTCAGCTACTTTTATTAACATCTTCTTTTTAGAATTTTTTGTTTATTTATGTTTATTTATTTTGAGAGAGAGAGAGAAAGAAAGAGAGAGACAGAGAGAGAGGGCACAGCCGTGTGGTTAGGAGGAATAGAGAGAGAGGGAGAGAGAAAATCCCAAGCAGCCTCCGCTCTGTTAGCACAGAGCCCTACACAGGGCTCGATCTGATGAACTGACCCGTGAGATCATGACCTGGGCTGAAATCGAGAGTTGATTACTTAACCAACTGAGCCACCCAAGCACCCCACTGACACCTTCTCGTTTGTTCCCAATTAATTGTACCATCAATAACAACAAGTTTACAAATTCCAAAAGTATATTTCATTGAAAGCTATTTCTTGTACTATAAAGAATTTTTATTCTAGATTTTAAAAGATTAGATAAACTGAGATTTCACTTTCAAAGCCGGTAACTTAGATACGGCACGTGTTTCTTTGTGAGCACCTAACACGTTTTATTGCAATAAGAAAATATAAATAAAGCTGTGCTTTTTTTTTCTACTTGAAAATTACATACTATATTGTATTTTGCATAATATGGGATACTTGATTAAGCTATACCCTTGGTGAAATTTACACCTGATGTGGCTCCTCTATTTTGAAAGGAAACAGCTGTTTTCCTAATGTTCCTGTGGTTTTATGAACACAATGTTTCCTTTATGAGACAAAGTGGATTCAAATGAGCTTTCTCAACTCCCTCTAGAAACAAATTTCTCAAATGTTTTGTAACTTACTATTGCTTGATGAATGTTATAGTGCAGATTAGTCTAGGTGTTATGCCTAGGGCTCCTTAAATACTGCCATTTGCTTGTTTATTTTCTTCCCAGGCTAGGGAATTGCTTTACGAACTCCAAGTCATAAAGGAGAGCAACAGAGTGGCAAGAAAGACATTTGGTATAATACTTCGTTGACTGAAAAGGAAATTGGATTTTACCTATTGCAAAGGAGGTCACAAATTTTATTGTTAAATGGTCTCAAGCATACTTATTTAATAAGCTGTGGGCTTAAAATGGGAGCATTCTTTAATCCCAAGCCTCCAGCAAATATGCAATAATATATTTTTTTCATAGAATTTCCACATTTGGTAACTTAAACTTTTATTATACCTTTGATAGATTATTTTCCATATTTGTTTTCGACCTTGCTATATGGATAAAGTACACTTGTTTAAAGACAGTGATCCTTATGTGGGAAGTTGAGTTATTTATATTTGACATAAATTCCTGGAAGTGATTTATAAGGCAGCTAAAATACATTAAGCCAATGTTGAAAGGTGAATGTCATTAAAACATATGTGCCCAGGGCTTGTGCTAGCAAGGGTTCCAAAGTAGTCTTTGTCTGAACTACTTAAGAATGTTGTCTGTGCTTTAGAGGAATTGCATGGAAAGGAGAAAATAAAAATTTAAATTTATAATTGCATAATACTTTAGGCAGCATGCATTTTGAATCCATATCCCTAAATCTAATGAAATAGAATTATCTGGTACCAAAGAGCTACAGATGCATTATTGCATATGAACTGACTATATATTACATTATGCGTATATTATAGTCCCCTTTATAATTTACTCTAAGTGTTGTAAGATTGTATTGAAAAACATAGGAGGAAAAAGAAATTAAGCAGGAAAATATGAATGTGAGGATATCAGAGTCTAAGTGAAATGAGTGTATGTATATACTTCGAATTGAAAATAGATAATAAATTTGGAATTACTAACAGTGCCAAGTTCTTAGTGACTTCATGAGAAATTATTATAAGTATTAGTTTTTTCTCCTTTAAGAAAGCACGAGAAAGAAATATGAATGAGAAAATAAATGTATGGATGCTCTAAATTTCCACAAATAACAGTGGTGAGGGTTAACACCCTGCTTGATGAAACTCACATGCTGGATCATGTAAAGTTATTTGTCCCATGAAGCTCTATATAATTGGAGGGGCTTATATTGCATTTTTCACATGCCTTTAACCTGCAAGTTACTTGTGGCTCCTTGCTTCCATAACTACGGCACAACTCAAAAACCTGGGGGGTCAAACGGACACATTTTCTTTCCTCTTATTACTCTGCACACTTCTGTTTCAACTTGAGGATTTTTTCAACCAAACTGGAAATTCTTGGAAGAGAATTGGCCTCCAACTGCTTCTATTAAAATCTGTCCCACAACTTGTTTGTCTACTGTCTTGGGGAATTTAATTCTTCTCTGCTGGTACAGCTGCTGTCCTATTCCCCTGGGAAAACCACCACCTCTTTCTTTACCAAGCACCTAAAAAAGCATATTCCTAACATACAGCTGTTCTGTGTAACAGGGTATTGTAAGTTTGTGTTTACTCAGTGATAGTTCTGCACAGCTTAGCAAAGAATACAATTCAAAACTGGAATCGCTATCTCGAAATACACCTGCTGCATCTTGACACTGGAGATTTCTCATGGGGGCTGGGATAGTATTCATTTCCTATGCAATGACTTTGATCAGTTCCCCTCTATCTCTCTCTTTTTTAAGTTTACTTACTTAGAGAGACAGAACATGACCTGGAGAGGGACAGAGAGAGAGAGAGAGACAGAGAGACAGAGAGACAGAGAGACAGAGAGATGGAGACAGAGAGGGAGAGAGAATCCTAAGCAAGCTCTGCAGAGTCAGTGCAGAGCACAATGTGGGGCTTGAACTGTTGAAACCATGAGATCATGACCTGAGCTGACATCAAGAGTTGGACGCTTAGCCATCTGAGCCACCCAGACACCCCTATTTCCCCTCTATCTCTGTGCAAACTCTATTTCTCTAAATTCCGCTTCTCTCTGATTCCTGCCCTGAAACTCTATTCTTTGAAGCATGCTTCTGTGAGACACCCAATTTTTATTCATTTTTTTTGTTTCCCACTTACACAATGTTTGCGGAAGTCTGTTTATTTTTATCAAAAAGTGTTTTTCTTGGGGCATCTGGGTGGCGTGGTCAATTAAGTATCTGACTTCAGTTCAGGTCATGATCTCTCAGTTCTTGGGTTCAAGCCCCGCATCGGGTTCTGTGCTGACAGCTCAGAGCCTGGAGCCTGATTCAGATTCTGTGCCTCCCTCTCTCCCTGCCCCTCCCCCACTCGTGCTCTGTCTCTGTCTCAAAAATAAATAAAATGACCAAAAAAAATTTTTAAATGTTTTTGTTCTTAAAGTAGTATTGTCTTCCTATAGATAATAATTAAAACCATATATATCTTGTTATATTTACTTATGGATTCATAATTTAATACAATTAAAAAGCCAAATGCTAGAGCCAATGTGCATAAGGTACTTGTTTGCAAATAAAAAGTAACTATAAAGTGTTTAATAATCTCTATGATAGCATTCAAATAAATATTAATAGCAACACCTCTTTGCTGATGTTCATGACTACAGATTTAGGTAAAATGAGATACTTTGCATATTACCCTTACCTAATTATATCTTTTATTAACATCAGTCATAGTATTTCTTGTAGAGTTCTTGCAACCAATTCCTATGTGGCCAGGAGGTGGGTTCCCCGCCCCCCCCCACACAACAGCAGCTTGGACACTGGCAGGGTGTCCAACAATTCATTTCAGTACTGATGTTATCTAGTGATGACAACATCAGTTCCACAGTCCTACAAGACAGCCTCCTAACCTACCATTTCAGACTCTAGTCACAAGCCCCAGGTTATTATTACCTATGCTTTCGGATGAGTGACTGCAGTTTGGGGGTTCCAACAACCTCCTCCTTGGGTTTGATTAATTTATTAGAGCAGCTCACAGAGATCAGGGAGCCATTTATGTTGACCAGTTTATTAAAGAGTATGATAAAGGATATGAATTGACAGCCAAATGAATAGGGAAACATAAGGCAATGTCCCAAAGAAGTCTCTCTTCACACAGAGGCTGGGTCCTGGTATGGCGGCATGTGGGAGACTCTGGTTTCCCAAGCATGGAAGCTCTCCGAAAAGAGCTCCTCCGAAGCTGTCTTGTGGGGTGTTTTGGGGGGACTTCATTATGTAGTCACAATTGGCCAAACGATTGGCCATTGGTTGATTCAACCTCCAGCTCCTCTCCCTTCGGAGGTTAGGGAGTGGGACTGAATTTTCCAACCCTTTAATTCCTTGTTTGGTCCTCCAGGCCACCAGCTCCTGACCTCGGGTGGTGTTTAAAAGTCAACTTCATTGGGGTCCCTGGGTGGTTCAGTAGGTTAAGCATCAGATTTCAGTTCAGGTCATGAACTTGCAGTTTGTAGGTTCAAACACCATGTCGGGCTCTTGACAGCTCAGAGCCTGGAGCCTGCTTCAGATTCTGTGTCTCCCTCTCTCTCTGCTCTCCCCTGCTCACACCCTGTCTCTCTCTCTCAAAAATAAATAAACATTAAAAAAATTAAAAGTCACTTTTACTAATAAAAAGAGACCTTTATGGCTCTGAAGCATTTTCAGAAACTATGGATAAAGACAAAATGTATCTGAAAAATATGTATTTCTTATAAATCATTATGTCATAATATTATAGTGGGTAAACATAATAGGTTCAAAGTTATAGTAAATTTTTATGGTATGTTTTTCATGAATCTAGATATTAATATCAATACCAAGATTCTTTAATCTTCTAAAAGGTAAGTTGTCTTTAATTCACTAATGACACTTAGAAGTGCATTGCTTTTCATAGTGTATAGGGGTGGGGCTTTTAATTTTCTTCTTCATCACTCTAGGCCAAATATTCTTGGAAGGCATCCCCACATCCCCAAATCTATTTATGTTCTCTCTGTATTCCAGATACCATCTGCTTCAGTGCGGGGCAAGTACAGCACGTCTCGTCATGAGGTGAGAGGGTATCTAATGGAAAGAGACCACAATGGCTGAACTGTTACGTGTATTACATAGTAAAATAGTTTTTTACTGGTTAATTTGGGGATGCAACTTCCCACATAAAAATAAACTCTATTTAAATAAATAAATAAAACATAAATAAAAATAAAACAGACTTTATTTTACATTTACAGAAAAATTGAAAAGATAGTGTGAAAAGTCCCCATGTATGCCATACCTAGTCTTGCCTATTAGCATTTGCCCTTGATGTGGTGCATATGCTAGAGTTAACAGACCAATATGGGTATATTTATATTAACTAAAGTCCGTTTCTCATTCAGATTTCCAGTAGTATTTTTATTTTTATAAAACATATTTGAATATATATATGTATATTTAAATTTAAGGAGTTAAACATATTTGGATTATAATAATGCCAGTAATTTCTAAATAGGTTGTTTTATATATATACATACACACATATATATATGTATATTTCCTTTGAAGTAAATGTATTTTAACCATATAGATTGTTTTAAGAAATATTGGGCTATTATGGTAACATGGCATCAGCATTTTATCTTTAAATATGATTTAGAAATGCCCAGAAAAGATCTTTCAGAATCTGAAAGACAGGAAATATGAAGGACATCTCAAGAACTGCTATGGAATTTATTTTTAATTCTTTCAAAAAATTATTTTAAAATGCTTCTATGTATCAAAAATTTTGTTTCCGGTTTTGTTCTGTCTCAATGTGAGACTATACCCACAGCAAATGCAAAAACAGGTACTTGCAGGATAAAAGTAACTCTAAACCACACTTTAGAGAGCCTCGCCCATCAGGAGATAGAATGCAGCCAGAACCCCAGTAGACTCCAGGGTTCCATTCCCATTTATTCATCACACTTTTCCTTTAAGAAGTATCCATTATCATACCTTCTGTGAAATCCATTTCCTTGCTATTCTATATCATTTTGTTCCCTCTGTCTGAGAACTTAATATAAATGTAATAATAACATATGGTTTTCTTCTGTATGTTATTTCATTTGCTCAAAAATTTTTGAGAGACTTTGCTGCATGACTACATGCAAATTTTTTTTCATTTCCAATGTCTGAATATTCCTATAATGTTTGAAAATACAGTTTGGTTATGTATTATGCTGTTGATAAGTGTATATATATTTATGATTATGATTATATACATATGACTATGATTATGATATATATGACATATATGTTATGTGTGTGTATGTGTGTGTGTTTAGGTCAGAAAGCAGCTCTCTCATGATCTCTTTCCCTCCAGGAAGGAAAGAAGGCTGATGATATAGTCTTAACTTCATGTACATATATTGAAAACAGAAGTTCTGATACACTAATGATTTTGTTTAGCCATAAATCCTTATGTATAGTATGCTTTTGGCCAGATATCTTTACTTTAGAATTAGTTATATGAACCTACTATCTGTAGATTTATAAGGCATGGTTCCTGGGAAAATTTTATAGAACTCTGCAAATATCTGGACATAAAATAAAAATTGTGTCCTAATATCAACTGATTCCTTCTGTGATGTCCTGCTGTGCTCATTTAGACACTTCATCTTTCATTCTCAGCAGTTAACATGTGTCTGATGGAGAAAATATCAGGGGAATTGTGCAGAGTCTTCTGGATCTCTCTCCACTTCTCCTGGGCCTCTTCATTGCTTGTATCCTAGAAATGATATGTAAAATGTGTTATTGGGCAAGATCTTGGATTTGTGTGGCTCTGATGGTCACAGTCCTATCTGGTATGTTATCTTGGGAGTAGACACAGCTGCTGGGCCTGCGCGTGTGCATTCCAGCTGTTGGAGAGGTAGGTGACAGTGGCCCACAGTGTTCTGTTCTTCCTGCTCTGCAGAACTGCCCTTGGCTAGTGTGAGTCACTTTGCTTGGAGACACCTGGATGGCATTGCATTGGCTAGCTATTCCAAAGCTTGTCACTCACTGTGTTCTCTTGAAACTTGACATGTCCAGCCTTATAAGCTACCTTCTTTCTTCCTTCTGCTCTTCTTCTAATGATTAGGCAGACTAAACGAACTTTCCTGACATTGTCCCTACTTCTTTCCCTTTTCACCCAGCTCTTTATGCCTGTTTATTATTGTGGTTTTTTTTTACATTTTATTTTTTTTTAAGTTTATTTATTTGAGAGAGAGAGAACATGAGTGGGGGATGGGGAAGAGAAGCAGAGAGAAAAAGGAAGAGAGAGACAAAGAATCTCCACTGTCAGCGTGGAGCCCGATGTGGGGGATCAAACTCACAAACAGTGAGATCATGACCTGAATTGAAACCAAGAGCTGGATGCTTAACTGACTGAGCTACCCAGGCTCCCCTGTTTCTCTATATAAGGCTTACTTAAGCTTTTAAAGTTGGTTCACAGGCAGATGGTATTAATTTAGTAAATAACAACAGTTGGTAATTGCACTGATAATGCAATAGTTTGTTCGGCTTTGGGCTTGTCCAGCAAAGCCAAGGAGGACAGAAAGGATGACTCAAAGACTCCATGCAAGTCAAGAGAGGTGAGAGGGAGGCTAAGGGAAGTCTCCCTGAGCTTCCATATTTTTAAGGGTATGTGCAGTTTGTCAGTGGGTTACGTTCCAGTAAGAATGAATAGAAAGCATGCAGAAAAACAAGTGAAGGCGTTCCCAAGACGACAAAAGAGCAGATTTAGAAGGCAGGGTGGAAAACAAGATAAGATAGTCCACAGATAACACGTCTAAGGAATTATAAACACAGGCGGGACCCAACCCCTAGATACACATTAACCAGACAAGCAAAACATGGTTCACATTTTCAGCAAGGCCAGAAAGCAATGTTCAGCTTTGTAATGCAGTCCCTGTAATCTTTCAACCCAGGACATCGCTCTGTGATTTCCTACAGAGTAGTTGGTAATAATAATACTTGGTAAATATTTTTTATTTTCATTATAAATGCAATACTACTGTAATTCCATTATTTTGTACAAAGTCAGTATATAGTAATGGCTTTCATTACCATGCTATATATCTCAGAAATAATCCTTCATTCTTTACCTCCAGTGATGGAGTTTTTAATATGTTACATCTCTTCCTTTTTCTTCTTTTTGCTTTTAGCCCATGTAAGCATATTTAAGTTTGAGTTCACAGAGAAAGTATGCCATCAATATCACCGTGTCCCTCATATTCTCAACCTTCCTTACAATTAAGCTGATCACGGATTTGTCTTTGTTAATGGAATGGGCCAAACTATCATAAATCATTTCCAGTTGCTTCCCTGGAAGGAAAACTCTCTGAGATGGTAAAACCACACACAACAAGAAGCCCAGGCAGCAGCTCAAGAGAGTTTGACTTCTATTTGTTACCTGATTGCGAATCGTGGAAACACACAAAAACATTCCACTGTGTTGAGATTTCAGGAGCCAGTGGCTAAGCTGGTAGCTTCCCATTCAAGCTACAGGTCAAATGTGAATTTTCACGCCTTTGAGAAATGACAAAGTTTTGAGAATTAGTTGGCTAGATTCTTGTTATCCCACCATATGATTTTATAATATATGTACAACATAGAAATGCATAGAAGTGCATTTATTACAGCCCTACTTGCAGTGATATAATGGAAACAAAATGAATGGGTATCAATTGTTTAAATATGTATTGATATTGCAACTGTGGAATATTATGCAACCACTAAAATAATGAATTGATCTATAATAGCTAAATAGGAGGCATTTTTTATGATATTTTAATAATTGAGAAAGTTAAGGCACAGAGAAACGCACTACAGTTAAACAAAGCGTATCTTGTATCTATATCTGCTAAGTAACAATGTGCTTCTGTGCCTATATGATATGGATAAAGAAACCTGAATATGCATGTCAGATTGCCAAAAGTTGGAGGGGGAAGAAGGAAAAGATGAAATGCAGGAGACAAAAAGGATACTACTTATTGAGACAACTCTAAATTAGTGTCTAAATAAAAAATAGAAAGGAGAGAGAGTGAGAGAGAGAAACTCAGATCTATATTCCTTGAAACAAAGATTAAGAAACTAAATTAATTATGCAGTTCCATAAGCTGGGTATTATGTTCCTAGTTGGTGGTCATCCAGGGGAACAAAACAATTACTCCACATACAGGAGGGAGAACACAGACGTGTTTACTAGAACACACACGTTTTCTGAAGTCTCCTCTGACTTCTTGGGTTTTTCATCATTTCATGGAGGAAAGAACACATGCCTCTAAACTTGTGGCCTCAAATTTTCTACTTGTACTGACTCAAACTTCCCACTGCAAATACAACAGATTTCTCTGGCGATGGGTACTGTCATAGTCCATTAGAGCTGCTATAAGGAAATACCACAGACTAGATAACCAAAAACCAATAGAAATTTATTTCTCACAATTCTACAGGCTAGAAGTCCAGGATTGGGGTGTGAGCCTGGCCCGGTGAGCGCTGTCTTCTGGGTTGCAAACTTCTTATTCTAGACTCACATGGCAGAGGCAACGGCACCCTTCCCGACCTCTTTCATAAGAAGATAATTCTATTCATGATGCTCTACCCTCATGAGCCAAGCACCTCCCAAAGGCTTCACCTTCAATATCATCCCATTGAAGGTTTCGACATGAATTTTGCAGGAACACAAGCATTCAGACCATAGCAAATATTATCTAACAAAACATGTAAGTTCTGTCCTCTGCTTCTTGCACAAAGTCTTCCTTCATGTTAACCACGTAAAAATAGATTTACCAATTTATTTTATTCTTGAAAGCAGAAACAGATTTCTATTCATATAATTTATCTAGAATGCCCACTTATTTGTTCGTTATTCATGTATGAGCTGCCTATGATGTTAGCATAGAACTGTACATGATGGCGAAAACATTCTGGGCATAATGGACCATCCAATTACGACCCTAAATGGATTTTTTATAAATCATCAGGTAGTGATACATTATATGAATAAATATACAGTGGGGCAATGGGATAAGAATGCCTTTGATGGAATGTGTTTGTGTTTTAAATAGACTGGTCTGGGAAACGCTCCCTTATAAGATGAATTTGGCAGGGACTTGAAGATAAAGATGAGATAACCACAGATTTTCTTGAGAAAGAAAATTTCAGCTTGGAAGATTCAGAAATTTAAAGGTCCTTTGTTAAGAGATTACTTGAACATAGGGAGATTAAAAATCGCATGAGGTGTAAGAGATTATGGAGTATACCAGATAAGATCAGACTTTTGAAGTCATTTAAGGACATTGGATCTTACCCCTACTCTCATAGGAAACCACTGGAGGTTTGATTGAAGATGTATGTTCTAACATATTTTAAATGGGTCATTCTACATGCTGGATTGATAATAAGATAAAGAGAAGCAGATATGAAAGCCTAGGGAGAGATGTTTGCAGTAATCCAGAAGAGATGTGATAGCAGGTGTTCACATTAATGGTGCTGAGTGCTGAGGAAGAATCATTCACTTCTGAATGTATTTTGAAAGTGGACATTACATACTGTTGATATGTTGCATATGGGTTGGTGGCTTAATATAGGAATAAGGCTTATTACAAGGATCTGTAGAGTGGCAATACCATGTACTAAAAGGGAAATATACCCAAAATACTGATTTTGGGAAGGAACACAGGAGTTTTGTGGTTATTTATGTAAAATTTAAAATGCATATTAGTGGTGAAACCAATAATACAGCTAAGTCAGGATAGAGTTAATGGAAGGAGATATAGAGATGATTAAGAGAAAGGGGCTAAAGATTACTGGGGCATTTCTTTGTTAGAATTCATGGAGGGGAAGATACACCACTTCACCGTCTACAAAGACATTCATACAGAGAGGACTATAGGTGTACGGATTATTACCTGCATAGGTGAATTTCTGATACTTCCTTGTAATACTTTTAAAGTATTAATTATTTCTTTATACACTGTCATTGTTCTTCTAATGACCTCCCCACCCTTTTTTTTTTGCCACTGATTAGTGATTGTCTTTTTAATTTTTCTTTTTCACCCTTAAAATGCTAAGCCCACTGCCTGACATATAGGGAGAATTTAATCAATTCTCAAAGTGATGAATGGGACTTCTGGATATTTTGCATTACCATGAGTGAACTAAAGGTTACAGTGATAATGAGTCAAGAAATCCTGGATTATATGAAATATTTAGAATTTGAGTAAGGAATGTTGATCTACAGGAATAGTTCTTTGGATGCTATGAAGTCATCAGATTCTAATAAGAAAAGTAGTAAAGTTGTGACTGACAATATCACCAGTTGGTGTGAGACTCACGCTAGTTGTGAAAGCAAAATGGAAAGATTTTCTAGGCCATCATTCTGTTTTTTTCTGTTTAGCAGGAGTTTATTATAATGCTAATAATATACATTCATGAAGAAAACGTGTAATAAAGTCCAAACAAACTAGCAAGTTGGGTTTTATAATACTGGACAATGTACCCAAATGTGCAAAGTGTTTGCCTACTTTGTTACAATAAAATTATATTATATTATATTACATTTTGTTTTATTTTGCAAATGAGAACACAACACTCATCAAAGCCACCGATTCCTAGTACACCACAGTGGTTTTTGAACACAAACAGGAGACTATGTACAATTCCTCTCTTGGAACAGATACTGATATTCCTCAACCTTCTTTAAAGTCTTAACAGAAAATAGTCTATTAGCTTAGAAAGATTGAATTATATTTTGGATAATTTATGTGTGTGGAATTATTTCTGTGAGAAAAAGAAAATCAATGTTACAAATTTGGTGTCTTAATTTAGAGAGACAAAGAAATTCTATTAATAGGTCTTGGTGTTTTATCTCTGTTGTGTTATTTCTATGAAACTTTTATAAAACTTAATAGTGCATTATACATAGGGAGGCAATTGTTCTTTATTAGACTACAATGTTTTACAGATGCTGTAGGTTAATTGTGTCAGTGTTTCAACGTAAGAACTATAATTAATACGGCCCTTCGATTTCCCTGTGGGCACAGGTGTTCCTGGGTACACAGATGAAATGCTGTGACTAGTTTCATAATTGAGAAGCAAACTTCATAATAATGAGATGTTCAGAAACTATGAATAGAATAATAATTACTTTGTGAAAAATATTTTTAATATAGCAGAGAGAGGACTATCATACTGTTGTAAAATTGTGGATCCAATCGCTGATACAAGTTTCATTTGAATTTAATTTAAGTGGATGCAAGAAAATTAAAGGAAAATATCTTTAAAAACTCTTCACAGTCATATGGAAAAATAATAAAATGAATCTAAGTTCAATGGTACCCCTTGCAAAAAGAAAAAAAATAAATAAAATGAAAGAAATATCTCATTTGTGAAAATTACTTTCTAATTTGAACACTGGTTGTTGATTGGTATTTCCCAAAACATTATATGAATCTTTAAGATTTAGGGTGCCTGGGTGGCTCAGTCAGTTAAGAGTCTGACCTTAGGTCAAGTCATGATCTCACCATTTGTCATTTCAAAGCCCGCGTGTGGCTCTGTGCTGCTTTGGATTCTGTGCCTCCCTCTCTCTCTGCTCATTCTCTGTTTCTGTCTCTGTCTGTCTCTGTCTCAAAAATAAATGAACATTAAACAACTTTAAAGATTTCTGCTCATATACTTTAAAATTTCAGAAAATCAGGGTGTTCCTGAATACTAAATGTAATTCCAACAAATGCTAGAAGGAATGACATTCAAAACAGACTTCATGAAAATATAGCCTACACTTCAAAGTATTTCTAGCAAAATGAGGAAGGAAATTTTTCTAAATAGGTTCTTTGCTTTTTGTTGTTGTTGTGGGTGAGGTGGAGTCTTATATCTCCCTGTAATTTCTTCTTCATTTATCTTTAACTTAGATTTACACACACACACACACACACGCATGCACGATTTGGACAACAAAATGAAACTTTAATGATAAAATAAGCTATCAACTAGCAACAGTACCATAGATAACTCATCAAACCCAAAGTCTTTTGGAGTGTTTCTGAAGTTCTGTAGGCCAGAGATTGTTTATTATTATTACTTCTAACATACTCCCCACCTTTGACTGATAGAACGAGACAATTGACACACTTTGTGTTTCCTCTACCTCCACCTAAATTCTGAATCTAGTAGTGGGGGAGGGGCACTCCCGTTTTTCCGCAACACCCCGCTGGTAATTGGAGAATTGGAGCATTCTGAACTAGGTACAGAGATGACAGTCTCGCTCAGCATCCTGCCTCAATTTGGCAAAGTGTCCCTGTACTTGGAAGTTATATTTCATAGATTGAGACTTGGATCTATGGTGTTTTTAATCAAAGGCAAATGGAGCACCCTAAAGAGAAAGGAATAATCCAGGAAGCATAACTCTGAGCAAGAACATTCTAAGGCAAATGACAAAGTTCAATGTACCATTTACTGTAACAGATTCCTAGCTATTTTCTCAGTGTATTTTTCAGGAAAAAGCTGATCCTAAAAAAAAAAAAAAAAAAAAAAAAAAAAAAAAGAAAGAAAGAAAATAAAATATCAAAAGAAAAAAAACTCAAACAAAAACAAAACAAAACAAATTCTAGCAATATAATTAGGTAAGAATGAGAAAAGTGGCAGCATGAGACATCTAGATATTGACAACATTTAATAAAATCTATTATTTGGAACAAAGAAACAAAAACCAAATGTAGGAAACAGAAACTTTAAGTACTATAAAATGGAATAGAAGGGGAAAAAATGAACACATATATTCGGGAAATGATCCCAAAGAAATTCTTTTTTTTTAATTTTTTAATGCTTTTTTATTTATTTTTGAGAGAGAGAGAGAGAGAGCGCGAGCAGGGGAGGGTCAGAGAGAGGAGACACAGAATCTGAAGACAGGCTCCAGGCTCTGAGCTGCCAGCACAGAGCCCAATGCGGGGCTCGAATTCACGAACTGTGAGATCATGATCTGAGCCTAGGCCAGATGCTTAACCAACTGAGCCACCCAGGCTCCCCAAGAAATTCTTAAAGTAAGCATCCAAAAAAGGATCTCAGGAAAGTCATTCGCTTCTAAAACACAAGACTATTTGCAGGGGATGCTGTTAACCTCTTGATTTCTCCCCCTGAATCTGCAAGATCAATTTTGAAAGTACGTGTTCGATACACACTAGAATTGTTGAACTCTGATTTGAGGATTTCCCCCTGTTTGTGCCATAAAATACAACTCATTATCTTGCTCCCCCCAGTCGCCACTGCTGAGGATCTTTGGGAACCCATGCTGTAGCTGTCCGTGTATGTCCAAGGCATTTTGACATATCTTCGTATTAAAATATGATTGCTGCAGACAAATAGTTTGCACAATTTATTTTTGTAGAATATTTTATTGCAAAACTAAGGGGGTTATCAGTGCTGTTACAGCTAAGGGTATTTTTGTCTAAGGCACTTGCTCTCCTGCTCCCTGGATATACATATTCACACAGTGTTTTGTAATTTTCAAGAAAAGAACAAGGTTTCATGAAATAAATTGGACAGACTTGGTTGCATTTGGGAGGGAAATCACAGCACCATTTGTGGTTCTTTTAATATGGAGGTACAGAAAATGCAAAGGATAATCCTTTGTTTGATATGGAATATAATTGCTTTTCTGAAATACAACATTTAGATCTGCTAGGAGACTATCTTGAGAAGTGAGAATAAATTTGTTAATGCTTGCTCTCTAATAAAAAAAAATCTAAGACAATATTAGCAGCCTACTCTTGAAAAGGAAAACCTGAGCTTAGTTCTAAAGTTATTGCATATTTTTATTAAAATATAACAAGTACAAGAATGTGTACATATATGTTGAAAATTTTATACTGTAATAATGACTAGGAGAATGAACTCTTATGCCAAAGGAAAAAAATGTATTAAGATTAAAATATAGTTGTCAGAAATCTTATTCTAACCTATCTGAGGAAATAATGAATATCTCCTGGCACAGACTCACATAAACATTATTTTACTCTTGGCAGAGGATATCTAGACTATTAATGGAAGATACCTAATAGAGTATATAAGACCTCATAGCAAAAGTCATCTAGGCCACATTCATACATTGTTTTAATTAAAAATCTTAGCTGAAAAAGTACAGCAACGCATCATTACATTTAAAGATAGAACCTCTACTCTGTTGTATAGATGAAAAATGTCATTCCAGATGCTTTTTATATGTCTAAAAAAGGTAGCTCTTAAGCTGGCAAAGAGGACAGACAGAGCCTAAATACTTTAATCCCTGTTTATATCCATTAAATTTGTCTTCTTAGGGGTTTTATGAAATTTGAGAGAATTGGGTCCATGAAACACACACAGACACACATGAACACATACGGTATGCCAGTATCTTTTGAAAAAAAGTATGTTTAGAATTTTCATTGGGAAAAAAATGAAAACTACAAAAAGAAGCAAGTTAAGTTATACTTAACTCAATTAATTGATTAGAAGTTATACTTCTTTTTCTTCTCATGTCCTGTGTGTCCACACAGCCCTATGCTTATGTATAATTATTTTGAACAGAACCTAAATATAAAATAAAAACTCAAAGTTGACTTCCCTGATAATCATAGACCAGACTTCTCATTGTAATTCAGTCTGAACCCCTCTGCTTTTTAAGTTATCAACTTCTAGTGATGTCTCCTGATGTTTTTCTGTGAAGGACATAAAACTTATATCAAAATAGAACTTCTCAGAAGTATGTTCTGCTTCACTGCCAACAATTGTGACATTAGTTTTAGCTGTTTTATTAGTTGTATCAATGACTTTAAATATTGTACATAAAATTGTCTTAACTGTTCTTCAATTTTAAATGATGTCTCATTTGTTCATATTATGAAAGATGAAGAAATGTATGCCTTTATGTTTCTTTTACTGGTCTTTACAGTATTATCTTTCAGCCTCTGTACACTATAGTTTTATGTATTTTTAAGTTAACATTATTTATAATTATTGCACTTGCATCCTTTCCTAAATTGCTTTGACTAGGGGTAATGACATAATTGAAAAGCAAGAACTAGGTTTTGTAATACAAGGCTTGTGTAAGGCACAGCCAGGGGGTGGGATTAGGGCTGAGTAGGAAAAAAAATATGATTTTATGTCACTCAACACGTATCACTTGGTGGAAAATATCAATAATAATTATGGATAGTCAGAGGGAGATAGAAAACAAAAATACATTGTCATAAGAGGTAAAAATGAGACACATTGCTATTAGTGCAAAATATATGTATAATTTTAGCTGTAGATTTTTTTCAGCCCCCTTTCTAAGCTTAAGGTTGTTCCCTTATATTTTCTACTTTGTTACTGTTTTTATAACAAATGGATGCTGAATTTTGAAGGTCATATGATTTTTCATTTT
The DNA here is from genome assembly GCA_004023845.1 of Helogale parvula. NCBI lineage: Eukaryota > Metazoa > Chordata > Mammalia > Carnivora > Herpestidae > Helogale > Helogale parvula. The sequence continues at coordinate 108,778 of PJEM01002154.1, forward strand.
TAGTGTGTTGATCAGGTGAATTACATTAATTGACTTTTTTGAATAATAAAACATTGCATGTTTGGGGTTAAACCAACTTGTTCATGTGTTATCTTTTACAGACATATGGCTTTCTTTTTTTTACCAATATTTTGGTGGGAATGTTTCTTTCCATATTCATTAAGGATACTGATGAGTAGTTTTCTCAATGTGTAATATCTTGGTTGTTATTGGTTTCGGGGTTATAATTAGCTCACCAAACAACTTGAGAAATGTTATTTCTCTTCTAATATGTTAATCAGTTGTGTAGACTTAGTATTAGTTCCTCCTTAAATATTTGGTAGAGTTCACCAGTGAAGCTGTTTGCCCATAGGTTTTTTCTGGTTGGATCTTTTGGAAACTTTTTTTATCTTGAAAACAGGTTATACTATTTGAAGAATTGAGAAGAGGGTACAGAGTTCCTATAGACCTTTATCCAACCTCTCTTCCAAGTTAACATCTTACATATTAGGGTGCAGTTCTCAACACTAAGAAAGTAACTGCCATGCACTACAATGAACTATACTACGAGCTTTATTCAGATTCTCCCTGTTTTTCTCTGACATCTTTTTTGTTTGTCTCCAAGATCCAATCCAGGATTCTACATTCCTTTTAGGTTTGGTGTTTCCTTAGTATTATACAGTCTGTGAGAGTTTCTCCATCTTTTTTTTTTCTTTCTTGACCTTGAACAAGAACATCACTCCCCTTGAATCTCCTAATTTTCACCAAGTGGGAGTTCTCCGAACCCTGGCCGTTGGGGTTTTATGGAAGCTTTATGATGTAGGCACAGTTGATCAAATCATCAGCTGTGGGTGATTGACTTCAATCTCCAACCCCATTCCTCATGCCAGAAATTGGGTTGAAAGATAAAGTTCTAACCTCTAATCACATAGTTGATGCTATTAGAATAAAAAAAGACATTTTTTATTGCTTTTATCATTAGGAAATTCCAAAACTTTTAGGATCTCTCTACGAGAAACAAGGTCAAAGACCAGATATATATTTATTATTATAAATCACAGTATCACCTCCATATAATGAGTTTGTATGATATTTACTGGTGGCTAGAATGATTTTATGAATATTTGAGAAAATACTTCAGAGTCTCATTGCGTCATATCAGAGGATACAACTTCACCTCTTTGAGGGAAAAGTCAAAGAATGTGGATTTACATGTGTTAACAATCACAGAGATGAGTAAGTGTTTTGGGGAGATATTTGGGTATAAAAAAGATCTCCTTTTTTCCCTGAAGCTCCACCACTAATTTTAGCCTTCACAAGTGAATCTTCTCTGCAACAATTATTACTCAGATGTTCTAATGGCAATTTTCTGTTTTTCTCATTCCTTCTACATTTTTAAATTAGAATTTTTCTAAAAGGATGAACTGGATTTTTAAAATTTACATTATTTATTCAATCATTTATTTATATTCATATGAACATATGGGTTTTTAATTTATTTTTTGGGTTTTAACTAAAAATTATCATTAAATTTATCCAAAAAGATTTTTTAAATGTTTATTTATTTTTGAGAGACACAGAAAGACAGAGTGTAAGTTGGGAAGGGGCAGAGAGAGAGGGAGACACAAAATCTGAAGTGGGCTCCAGGCTCTGAGCCTGATGAGGGACTCGAGCTCTTGAGCTTTGAGATCATGACCTGAGCCAAGGTTGGTTGCCCAACCAATTGAGCCACCTAGGCACTCCTATATTTAAATTTTTAAAATTCATAAATTACCAGTTTGGGACATTCAGAGCCTTTTGAGTTTGCTTCCTTTTGTACTTATTATAGGCCTCGTCAAAAAAATTTTTTTTCCCATTTCCCTACTTTTAGGAACCTCATGAAAATTCATTTTACTTTTCTCTGACTCTATCTAGGGGTAATGATTGCTCCAAAAACCCTTGGCTGCTTTTAATGGAGAAAAATATTTAAAAAATAGGATCTGCATATGCTGGGTGTCTTTTGGCTCCTGAGATGTTGCTTTTTCTAAGCCTCCAATCAGACATACCACGAAATGTAAGTTTGTAGACTAATCTATGTATACACCAATATGTGTATTTATCCATGCATATGTATACATATTTTTCTATGTGTGTATGTATATATATACATGTGTATAAATGTATACATAATATATAGTATGCATGTATAGTATGTATATATATATAATACACATATATGTATGTATGTATATATGTGTATATACACATATTTAAATATACACATGTTTAAAGATGAATTTATATCTCTGTCTCCATTTCAGCATACAAGATTCGAATTGATTAGTTTTTAAAAATAAATATAATTTACTTATTAGATACAAGATTATTGGATTTCCTATATTTTCCTGATTGACTTTTGGTAATAAATGTTTTTCAAGAAGTTCTTCTGTTAATTTAAGCTCATCAGGGTTAATGACATAATATTCTTTATAATCTTCCCTGTATTGTCCTTTAATATCTGTAAAGTCTGAAATTATATCCTCTCTTTCATTTCTAGCATTGGAAATTTGTATCTTTGCTTTCTGATGCTTATAGCTAGAAGTTTATCACTTTTATTGATAATTTAAGGAAGTATCTTTAGTTCATTAATTATCTCTGCTGTTTATCTGTTTTGTTTCATTGATTTCTGCCTGCTTGTGTTTAATTCACTTTCTTCTATTATGGAAATAAGTAGAATTGGAAGTGAAAATCATTGATTTGAGGCTCTCTTCTTTTCTAATATAAATATTTGTGCTATAAATTTCCCTTTAAAGACTGTGTTAGCTGCATCCCACACTTTTTAGTATATGAAACTTTCTTTTTCATTCATAGCAAAATGTTTGTTAATTTTACTTGTAGTATTCTCTTCTATTTGTGAATTATTTGGAAGCATACTGCCTTAATTCTACAGAGGTAAGCATTGTCTAGATACATTTTTGATAATGATTTCTTGTATTTTTATTATTATTTTTGAAATTTTTTAAATGTTTATTCATTTTGAGACAGAGAGAGACAGAGCATGAGTTGGAAGGGGTAGAGAGAGAAGAAGACACAGAATCCAAAGCAGGCTCCAGGCTCTGAGCTGACAACACAGAGCCCAATTCAGGGCTCGAACTCACAGACTGAGATCATAACCTTAGCCAAAGTCAGATGCTTAACCGATTGAGCCACTCAGACACCCCTTTATTATTTTAAATATATTGAGTTTCGGTGTCTGGCCCACAATGTGGTCTATCTTGTTCACTTAGTCATGTATATTTAATAATATGTATTTTCTGTTTGTCTGTGAAGTTTCACTCAGCATAATGCCAGTTGCCCCTCAGCTTTATTGAGGTATACTTGACACATAAAAGTTGTATATACTTAAGGTGTACAAAATGATGTTGTAATTTACATATGTGTCGTGAAGTGGTAATAAAAATCAAGATCATTAATATATCTGTCACCTTTCACAGTTATCATTCTCTTGTGTCAGAGAGGAGAATACTTAGGATCAACTACCCTGGCAAATTTCAAGTACACAATTGTGTATATTGACTGTAGTCTCTGCACTGCACCTCAGGGCTCTAGAATTTAATCTTCTTGCATAACTGACACTTTGTATCCTTTGATCAACATCTCATTATTTCCTCCCCTCCCCCCATTGTTTCTGTTAGCAAGGTCACTTCTGTACTTTGTTCAACTTAGCTAAAGCTATTCTTTTGGGAGGAAGCGGTCTTGGCTCAGTGCATACGACCTCACCAGTAGAAGCAGATTAAATTTCATACCCCACTCACTGAACATCTGCACAGAGTTTACAAACAATAACACTGGTTTATGGCTGTCTAGTAACCAGTAATCCATGTCCCTGATAATTTATTAAAATTTATTTAAATGATTAAAATGTATTAAAATGTGAACAGTCAGAAAAGCACAGAGTAAAGAGCAAAGATGTCTTTAATTTACCCACAATTCAATGCATTCAAAAGAATATGAGTAAACAGTAAAAATCTTTGATTGTTAATTGAAGTCTAATTGACATTCGGTGTTGTGTGGTTTTAGGAGTACAGCATAGCAATTTGACAGGTCTTTACCACAGTGCTAACCACAGTAGTTACATCTGCCACCATACATAGTTCAGTTAAGATTTTTAAACTCAAACTGTAGCCTTTTTCATTAGATGTAATCTGTGTTAACTGGTGAGTTTTATCCCAGACGTTTTTTTCTGTTATATGTTAATTAAAAACTATTTAGCTACATAGATATCTCTTCTATACATTTATCTCTTATATTCAATCACCTTACAAATAATTATTTATTCCTATAATATTTATTGAATTCCTATCATGTGCCAGACACTCTTATAGGAAATCGAAATATATTAGTAACCATATGCACAGACATACACATACACACACGCAAACTTGTTCTCACCGAGCTAACATTTTAGTGGTGAGATATGGACTTAAACTCTAAAATAAAAAAATTTAAAATGTGTACAATTGTTAGAATGTACAAAATGCTATAAAAATAAATCAGGATATGGAGAAACACAGGCCTGACGATATATGTTTTTTTTTTTTACCATTCTTTTATTTATTTTTTTAAAATAGTTTATTGTCAAATTGGTTTCCATACAACACCCAGTGCTCTTCCCCACAAGTGCCCTCCTCCATCACCACCACCTCTTTTCCTCCCTCCCCCTTCCCCTTCAACACTCAGTTCATTTTCAGTATTCAATAGTCTCTCAAGTTTTGCGTCCCTTTCTCTCCCCAACTCTCTTTCCCTCTTCCCCTCCCCCTGGTCTTCCATTAGGATTCTCCTGGTCTCCTATTAGACCTATGAGTGCAAACATATGGTATCTGTCCTTCTCAGCATGACTTATTTCGCTTAGCATGACACCCTCAAGGTCCATCCACTTTCCTACAAATGGCCATATGTCATTCTTTCTCATTGCCATGTAGTACTCCATTGTGTATATATACCACATCTTCTTGATCCATTTATCAGGTGATGGACATTTAGACTCTTTCCATGATTTGGCTATCGTTGACAGTGAGGATATATGTTTTGTTTGAAATTATAACTTATTTATTTTACAGATTGTTTTAAATAATGTTTTTATATTTTATTCAATTATGTTAATTTTTCAATTTCAGGAGAGAATCCTTATTAACTTTCTACCTCATATTTTAGTTCGTTTGATCTTGTTTCTCTTTTTCTTTATATGAAAGCTTAGATAATTATTTTATACTTTAAAAAATAATATTTATGAATATAATGTAATATTATGCATTTTTCTGAGTGGCAGGTTAGCTAAATCCTATCAATACACACGAAAAGTGTTCTTTTTGTTATTTATCTTAAATAACTTGAATTCCTCATTAGCTAGCATCATCTGGAAATATATTCTTAATATATTAAGTGTAAATGGGTTTATATATCTGTGTGTGGTATGTTTTTTGTCACAATCTGGTAATATTGTTTTCTGGTCAGCGATCGTGACATGCAAAAAACTTGTTCTGGGAAAGTTTAGAGTTTTCCTTAAAGATACATTTTATGCAGAACTTCTTAGCTGTCTTTCAAACATTCCTCATCTCCTTACTATTTTTGTAATCCATTAATTCCCAGGATGTATATGTTAAATTCATCTGCCGTAGTACCCTATTTGTTAAGATCATTTGTTTACTCACTTGGTCTTAGGTGCCTGGTGCTTGTGTTGTGTTAAGAAAAATCCACAGCTATGGCATCTTATTGATGGATTGTAAAGTTTATGATAAAATATATCACTCTTTGTCCCTTTGTGTATCAACTGTATGGAATTCTGTTTTATTTGATGTTTCTATCAACACGTCTTTGCTTTTGTGTTTGCCTGTTCTAATCCTTGTCATCATTTGTTTTAAGGTGTTTTATTTAAACTAGCAATATATTTTGGTAATTACTGGTATTTTTGCCTTACTACGGAGTGTCTGAAATCAATTTCTCCATTTAACACGTATGTGGTCCTGAGAAACATGAACTTTTATATGCCTCAGCTTCTTCATGGGGAGTTATGAGATTTAAATAATCTAACAAAGGTAAAACTAATAATATTGCTTGACAGGCTTGAAAGCATTGAACATCAGGACTCGTATTTTTAATATTTAAAAATATTTTATCATATTTTAATTGATCAATATTTCACCACTCAATGTTTTAAAATATATTCATATTTAAAATTTCTATTTCTCAGGAAGCCACAACCAAATTTATAATACAGAAAATAAAAGCCATATTTTCTTTCCTTTACCTAGCAGAGTGGCATTAGCTGTCTACCCTTCGAAAAGTAAAGCACCCTATCTTACTTTCAACTTTCTTCTCCATATGAAAGATTCAGGCTGCAAGCACATAATCTAAAAACATGAAGAGACATTGTGAGGATTGTTCAAATAATTTACACAAACTCCAAAGGGACTAGTTTTGTGAAGTGTAGAAAATGTGTCACCATATAATTTTTTATAGGGAGAACTCTACTTTTTGTTTTCCAGAATTGTTAGATTTATTCTTAATATAAGTCTGCCCTTAAAATAAGCCTTGGGATCTTGGACTTGAAGGTAAATTGGAAGGAAGGTTGATTCTCTGCTACTAGGCACTGAGTCTACACTTGAATAAATACTTTATGAGTACTTATCACCCACCACCGTAGCGCAGTGGCCCCCATGGCTTTTCCATCTTCATTCAGTCTACAACCTCCAAAGGTACAAACACTTTCATTCACCACCGCCATTTAAAAAAATTAACATTTTTATTCATTTTTTGAGAGACAGAGACAGGGTATTAGTGGGGGAGGGGCAGAGAGAGAAGTAGAGAAAGCATTCGAAGCAGGCTCCAAGCTCAGAGCTGTCAGCACAGAGCAGATGAGGGGCTCAAAGCCACAGACTCAGTCGACTGAGCTACCCACGTGCCCCTCTCCACTGCTAATTCTAAATGAATGACTTAAACACTTATAAATCTGGGATGTTTAACTGTGTTATGCTTCTGTAAGTATGCCATTGAAACACACATCCACTGAGAGTTTTTAAAATTAAAAAAAAAATGCAGAGTGCCTGGGTGATTCAGTTGGTCAAGCCTCTGACTCTTGATTTCCTCTCAGGTCATGATCTCACAGTTGGTGGGAGCAAGCCCAGCTTCCTGTCTGGCTCTGCGCTGACAGACTGGAGCCTGTTTGAATCCTTTCTCTCTTTTGTTACTCCCCTGCTCATGCTTGTTCCTTCTCTGCCTCTCACAAAAACAAAACAAGACAAAACAAAGAAATTAAATTAAACATATTAGAACATGGTAGTATGTGAAATGTGTTTCTTTTTTCCTGAAAATATTTTGAAATTCTTCCAAGTCAATCTTCCTTCATTAAGAATCCAACACATTCTTTTAAAATTTTTAATGGTTACATGGTATTCAATAATATTTAAACATATCCCTTTACCACAACAGTTTCCATTTTTATTATAATAACAATTGAACTTTAATTAATACATACATAAATTTCCCTTTTATTTCTGTAAGTTATACTCCTCAAAATACAATTAGGACCCTAAATGTATAAATATTCTTTGTCAAATTATTTTCTAAACTTGCTATGGTAATTTATATCCTCCAAGAGAATAAGAAAATTCCTCTCTCTGTGAACTTTTCCAAGCACTGGAAGTATAAAGTTTCTATAGAAAGTCCAATGTCTGAGACAATGTTACTTAATAGAACTAGCTGGTTATGCGAGGTAATGCTCATAAATGGTTTTTCAATTAGATTTACTTCATCAATCAGCTCTGAAAGCTATATGTCACAGTCACTCATTATATCATGGTTTTATAACCTTATCTTTGTAGTTTAAGAGTTTTGCTTTATGTATTTTGCTACTATTATCTTTGGTTCATTAAGATTTATAGCTGATCTGGCTTTCTCAGAGTGTGGAAATATGTTGAGCAAAAACACTCCTGGGATTTTCTTTAAAAGCTGCTGTGCCTTCATTCTTCTCTATTGGATATTTGTTTTACCAACTTCATTTTATTTGCATTTTTCTGATGTCTATTTGACTACCCTTTGCCTTTTTCACTTTGCTTTATCTTTGAGTTGATGTGTGTGTGTATCTGTGTGTGTGTTTAATGCTTATTTATTTATTTTGAGAGAGAGAGAGGGAGAGAGATGATCCAAAGCAGGGTCTTTGCTGTCTGCATGGAACCCCCAATGGGGGTCAGTCCTACAAACCGTGAAATCATGACCTGAGCTGAAATCACAAGAGTGTGTTTACTAGAAAGCATATAGCTGTTTTTTCTTTAGTCTAAGTTAAGATTTTGTCATTTGACAGGCAAATTCAATCCAACTTTTATGTTGGGTTTTATTCCTTTACTTTTATGTTATAACTGAATAAGTCCTTCCTTTAGCTCAGCTCCACCGTGTAGTCCAGGATGCAATGAACACCTAGAGCTACATTACCACCAAGTATGATTCTTGCCATAAAAATGTTATCTATCTTTGTCCAGATTCTTCTAGGTAATGATCAAAATTAACCATATAATATGTACGTACTCCAGTTACTTCCTGAAGATCAATCTTTCTTATTTTTCCTTTATCCCTTAAACTCTCTTTATACATTACCTTATCTTTTGCCATCCATTTTTCCCTACCTTTTCCAAGCAAACTGACTGCTGCCCATCTTGAATTCCCTGTATGTTTGACAAAACTGTATTGCCAGTTTTTGTAAAAATATCCTTCTGCCTATTTGTTGAAGTGGTATCTTGCTATTGTCTAAGTGAACCCATGCATATTGCTGCCTGCTCAAACATGCATGTCTCCATCACACTCCACATACTTTAAGGACAGAAGTTGGAGCATGAGGATCAATCTTTCTGCCCTTTTACAGCTTTTATTATTCAACGATATAATCTTCTATCTCAAATCTATCACCTACAGAATTCCCTTTATTTTCACATATTATGGGTAATTTAAATACTGACTTTGTCTTCCTATCCACTTCAATTTCTGTCAAAACTCTGAGAGTATCAGAATCCATTGTATGATCCATGTAACACCTTAGCCTCAGTTTTTTGACATTTTCCCTCTTGCTTTGTTCATTTTTTCTCACAGTTGTGTCTTAAGTTAGAGCTCACTTTCACATAACTTAGGGATATGTTAGGTAAGATAAAATATAGATAAAATAGGCCTAAGCCCAAAGGAAGTGGTAGGAAATGTGACAAAGACAAGATAAAAGAATAAAATAATGAAAATTCAGAAATTGTATGGATTTGCTTACCCAAAATAAATAAAGCAAGTCTTCAGGTTGGTGTCATGATTTATGTAATTAGTTTGTATCTTTTGACTAAGAACAATTACCCCTGAAAACATTTATTATGCATATCTTGCACATCAAACTCTGCCTCTTATTTTTCCAGCCTCCCAACTCCTGCATACTTACTTGTGTAATTGTTGAATTTCAGTGGGTCTTCCAATGAATTTACTGCCCGGATCCCACTCTCCACATGTTCCTTTTAAACTCACATGCTTCTAGTTTAAACTCACTTGTGTAGCTTAGTTGCAGTGGTCCATTTTTAAGTTGTTTCCTTCAAAATATGTATAATCCCTGTCTCTGTCTTTTTCTAAATCCTAAATAACTGGGAACTATTAACTATTCAGTGCAGTTGATCATAAATATTTTACCTTTTCTGTATTTGTTCTAAAAAAATAGAAGGTTCCATGCAGGTTCTGCTTTGAGATGACCTGGACAAGCCTCAGATGGCCATTCCCCACCCCAGAAGTTTTAATTATATGGCCTAGTAAGTTATATTTTGATTTTCTGGGATAACAGTATTGAATTGTCTCTTTTCTCCTCAAACCTTCTACTTTTCCAAATCAATTATGTGGAAGTATCATTCAGTTTACTACCAGGAAAACATTTTGGGTGTGCCTGGGTGGCTCAATCAGTTAAGTGACTAATTCATAGCTCAGGTGTCATGATTTAAGAGTTCCAGCCCCAACTTGGGCTCTGCACTGACAGCCTGGAGCCTGCACGGATGTTCTCTCTCCCTTGCTCTCTTATCGTCCTCCACTTGTGCTCTCTCTCTCTTTCTCAAAAATAGATAGTTTTTTAAAAGGGAAAAAAATTGTCCTGAACTGGTAAATACTTTGATTTCTTTCACAGACCTTCTTTCCACCTCCTTATCAATATTCTATTCTAGTAGATAGTTTCTAACCACCTTTTCCCATCTTATTCTCCACACATTCCCTCTTCTGGCAAGGAAATTACCAACCATCTTAATGTCAAATACCAACACCTAGGAATCCTATTTGATTGTGATCATTCTCTCACATCCCAAATACGATCTCAGGAAGTCTTGTAAAATTATTAAAAATTATTGTGTGGGGTGTCTAGGTGGCTCAGTTGATTGAGTGTCCAACTTTGGGTCAGGTCATGATCTCACGGTTCACGGGTTCGAGCCCGGCATTGGACTCTGGGCTGACAGCTCAGAGCCTGGAGCCTACTTCAGATTTTGTCTCTCTCTCTCTTTCTGCCTTCCTCTCTCTTCTGCCCCTCCCCTGCTTATTCTCTGTCTCTTTCTCTTAAAAGTAAACACTAAAATTTTTTTAAAAATATTGTGAATATAGTCAAGATCTCAGCTCATCCATTACTAGTTCAATGCATCGTCTTTTCTCATTGGAGAACTACGTGTTCTAACTTGTAGTTAGAAGTCCTAGTGACTTGTAGTTATGGGATCTAACTAAAACTCATCGTCCACTCTTACTTCTTACAATCTAAATGCCAAAAAACACAGATTGAATGACATCTTAAAAAGATATGACAATATAACATTCTCAAACTTTAAAACTTGCCAATGATTTCTCATCTTGATAAGGATAACTTTTTAACTCCTTTCTATTTTGTAGCAGATTCTACAGGTCTTAGACACTGTTACCTTTATGATACCATCTGCTACTATGTTGAACTTCAATTTTTATATTCTAGTGATCTTTTCTCTATACTTTGATTATGCACACAAATTTAATAACCCCAACAAGTCAAACATAAGTTCAAATTGATTGCTTGTTTTTTTCCTTGAATGTTTTCTTTCTAGTTTTTTTTATAGATACTCCCCATGACTTTGGTTTTAGATCAAATACTACATTTTACTGAGACTTTGCAAAACTATTCAAGCTAAAGCAGCCTCCTCTCTCTACCCTAGGAATTGTCTATCACATCTCAATATTTTATTTTGCTCCATGGCACTTTTCAAATTTAAATTATTTTTATTTGTAAATAAATTGTGCCACCTCTTAAAAATACGCTTTCTGATGTCAGGGACGTGGCATCTCAGTATCCTCAGAGCTTGATGCATAATGGAAAACATCAATAAATATGAACTCATTTGCATGAAAGCTTGCTATCAATTAACATGCAAGCCATAGAATGGGGGAAAAAAAGAAACATCTAACAAGCAAAGCACCACAGGTCTGATCAACAGAAAATGAGAAACAGTCTGGAAAAAACTTACATGCTTTCCCAAAACCAAATCAGGAGAGTCATGGCTCTCTGAGACCGTGCTGTCTTTTGGGAGGCCACATCCCACCTGTGGACACAAAGCAGTTTACCTGTTGAGATTATTTGGGCAAAGAGCTGAAAAGAATTCAAGTCTCAATGTTTGAGCCACTAATTTGCCAAGCTTTAGACACCCTCCTTCCAGGAATCTGTTTCAAAATAGTGTTTTCCTTAATGCTGAAGTTTCTAATTTTCTTTATAGTTAAGCTTCTTTTACTTGGTTTTTATGTTACCGGCATCCAAAAGCATAACAAATATGAACTTTTCCGTCTGCTCTCCTTCACAAGAAAATTCTTCAGAAAACTTGTGCTTGTTCTCTCGTCTCTAAAATCTCACTTTAATTCACTTTAAGCACATTGCAATCTTGTTACCGCCTCACCACTCCAGAAATCTACGTATTGTGTGGTCACCCATGACCTCTGTGTTACGAATTTCAATGAAGAACTTTGTATGCTCATTACTTTACAAATTCCTGAACTTTCTACTGCAGATGGCTATCTTCTCCTTCTTTGCATTCTTGATTTTCTTGGGAATTCCATGAGCATTTAGTCTCAGTTTCCTATTCTGGATGCTTCTTCTCTTTAAATTTAGGAGTCCTCTATGGCCAGTATTTGCACCTTTAAAATAATTTAACACTCCCTTTTTGTCTCTTCCCATGAGTTTAAATAATACATTATGTGCTTGACTTCAAATACACATCTGAAATCTCTACTGGGAAATCTGCCTACTTGGCAGGTCAATTTGGATGTTTAATAGAATCACAAATTTAGTAAATCTAAAATAGAACTCTTTATTTCACCCTCTTGAACGAAATCTGTTCTTGTGCCTGTTTCCAGTGAAAGCCACTACCATATGCCGAGTTATAAGGAAGAAAGAAAGAAGGAAATCAAGAAAGCAAGAAAACAAGCAAGCAAGCAAGAAAAGGAAAGGAAAGAAAAAAAGAAGGAAGGAAGGAAGGAAGGAAGGAAGGAAGGAAGGAAGGAAGGAAGGGAAGGAGGAAGAAAACAGTGAGTTATTGACCATGTTTGATACAAACGTCCTAATTTTCAATTTAAGAACAAGTCTGGCCAATGTTAGGCCATTATCCCAGAGGTTCCCTCTGCTTTGTTACATCTTTTTTAGAAACGTCTTATTTCAATCTCCCATAATCTTTTACCTGTAAAGTCAATGCCATTATGATTCTGCATATAGTTCATTTGACTGCAAGTTGACTTGTACATCAAGAACAAATTATGTAGATTAACAAAATATGTGATGTAACTGAGCACCAAAATTAATCTGGGTAAATTATATTCTTGTGCTCATGAATTGAAACTGGAAAATATGAGTGAAATGACACATTTGACAATAGGAGCTGGACATAAAAGAGTGAAGAGAGCAAAAAAAAAGTGCTAGACTCAATCCCATGAAGGATCATGGTAAGATATATTTATAAGAAAACAATTATGAGTAAGCAGCCTTAGATAATAAATATATACAGGACAGAAGAAAGGCCATGCCAATCAACAGTAGAAGAAAAATGGGAACATAAGTAAATAGATAACCTTGTGAAAAAGAAATGGGTATGTGAGAGAGATTGAGAGAGAGAGTCTTCTCTACCCAAAGTGCTTCAATAAATCCACTTCCTTTTTTAGTGTTTTATCAATTGAATGTTTGCTTATAGATAAAATAAAGTAATTATTACTATTTTTATTTTCAATGTAATTCTGGCACAATGTTTGAGAGGTATGCTGAACTTACCCATATTTGCTGCCATGTCTCTCCCCAGATTTTTAAAAAAGAATTTTTAATGTTTATTTATTTTTGAGAGAGAGAGACAGAGCATGAGCAAGGGAGGGGCAGAGAGAGAGGGAGACACAGAATCTGAAGAAGGCTCCAGGCTCTGAGCTGTCAGCATGGAGCCCAATGTGGGAAGGGCTGTCAGCATGAAGCCCAATGTGAAGCTTGAACTGACAAACCATGAGATCATGACCTGAGCTGAAGTCAGACACTTAACTGACTGAGCCACCCAGGCACCCCTATCCTCAGATGCTAATCCAGTTTGCTATCCCCTTCCCACATCACCAATCAGAATGTGCCATTGCTAAATACTTAATTAGAGGCATTATAAGTAGCATTAATTTGCTAGATATTTTAAATAACTAGCATATAATTATATATCTTCACTTAAAATGGAATATCATGCATATAAGTAGTTTTGATTTATCACTTTAGAATTTCTTAATATCATCAAACTACACTAAACTAAAATAACCCAAGAAAAACTCAATAATTATCACCAATCATGTGCATGTGTATGTGTGTGTGTGGTGTGTGTGTGTGTGTGTGTGTGTGTGTGTGTGTGTGTGTTGAATGCATGTGCCTTATAACCAAAACAATTGTTGGACTAAGTTTAAGTATATGAAAGTTGTAAACATTTTGCCAATGTGATAGCTATAATCTCAGTACTCCTATTTTTAAAATATTTCCCTAGAGCTCTGCTTTAGTAGAGGAAGATGGTAGCCGTTAAAGAAGATGTCAGTGTATTAAAGGATATATGTCTTTTTTATATACATTTTACTGATTTTTTTCGGTCTGTAAGGTTTACCTAAGAAGATGTAACAGGACATTTTTAAAAAGATACTGTGAATATATATGTTTAAGATGCATTTAATAAGTTTAAGAATATACACCTTCAACAAATTATGAAAAGGAATGTTCTCTTAACATCATATAAAAGATTAATCTCTAACCAATATCTCACAATATTAATGCAGAAACAAATATTCCTATTAAAATCAGAATTCACAAGGGTTTAAAAAATTTTTTACAAGGTCGATCAGAATTTAACACAAAATAATAGGACAAAACATTCTGTGGGAAAATGGATTGTTGAAAATACCAATTAAATTAAACATCTTTAAAAGACTGTGCAGGCCCCCCCCCCAAACAAAACAAAAGAACAACTGTATTACTTTACTTAGGGACTTTGAATAAACATGTGAATAAATGCCATTTTCCTTAAAGGGAGAATTTAATTTAAAAAAAACTTATTTTTTTGTAGCAGATTTAGGTTTACAGCAACATAGGAAGGTATAGATGCTTCCTGTGTATTCTTTGCTCTCACATATGCATTATCTCTGCCAATACCAATATCCTAATACTGGTAAACATTAAGATTCATTAGGAACGTTACATTGGGATTCACTCTTGGTGAGGTGCTGTCTGGGGGGAGTGGATTTGTGTGTAATGACATGTATCTATCATTATGGTACCACACTGAATAGTTTCACTGTTCTAATCCTAAAAGTCCTTTGAGCTCCATCTATTCATCGCCAGTCCTTCCTTGTCTCCCATCCCTGGCAACCACTGGTTTTTTTTATTGGTTCCATAGTTTTGCCCTTGCAGGAATGTCATATGGGTGGAATAATACAGAGTGTAGCCTTTTCCAATTGGCTTCTTTCTCTTCATAACATGCATATAAGGGTCATGCATGTCTTTTCATCGCTTGATATTTCATTTCTTTTTAGCATTAAAGAATATTCATTCACTGGATGTACAACAGTTTATTTACCTATTCACCTACCGAAGAGCATTTTGGTTGCTTCTAAGTTTGGGCAATTACAAATAAAGCTGCTCTAAACATCTGTGTGCAAAATATTTGTGTGGACACAAGTTTTCAACTGCTTTGAGTATATACCAAAGGATGTAATTGCTGGGTCACATGGTAAGAGAATGTTTGGTTTTGTAGAAAACCTCCAAATTGTATTTTAATGTGGCTGCACCATTTTGCATTTTCACCAGCAATGAATAAGATATCATCAGCATTTGGTGTTGTCAGTGTTCTGGATTTTGGCCATTCGAATAGTTTGTGGTATTATTTTAATTTGCACCTCCTTGATAACATCTGATGTAGGGCACCTTTTCATATACCTTTCACCATCAGCAGATCTTCTTTGGTGAGGCATCTGTGAGAGTCTTTGACTCATTTTTTACAGCAGGCTATTTGTTTCTTACTTTTAAATTGTAACGGTTCTTGGTATAATTTGGATAACAGTCTTCTATCAGGTGTGTTTTTTTGCAAATATTTTCTCCCAGACTATGGCTTGTCTTCTCATTCTCTTGACATTTCCTTTCACAGAGCAGAAATTTTTAATTTTGATGACATTTAGCTTACCAATTCTTTCATGGATTGTGCTTTTAGCGTATCTATAAGGTCATCACCACACCCGATGTCATGGGGATTTTATCCTACACATTTTCTAGGAGTTTTATAGTTTTGAAGTGTATATTTAGTTTTATGATCCATTTTGAGTTTATTTTTAGAGGAAGAATTCAATTTTAAATTTTCTTTTTTTCACATTTTTTTAAGTGTTATTTTTGAGAGAAAGAGAGAAAGACAGCACATGAACAGGGAAGAGGCGGAGAGTGAGATGGAGACACAGAATACAAAGCAGGCTTCAGGCTCTGAGCTGTCAGCACAGAACCTGATGCGGGGCTCAAACTCATGGACTGTGAGATCATGACCTGAGCCAAAGTTGGATGCTTGACCAACTGAGCCACCCAGGGGTCTCTAATTAAAAATTTTCTATTCCTCTTCCAAAATTATTGATAAATTTCAAGACATTTCTATAAAATATCTTCTGAAATTAAAAAAATTTATATAACAATCCTTTTTCTTTATTTAGGAAAATACTCATATAGTAACACTTTTTATAGTTTGAAAATGAAGAATGGTGAGAACCCAAAACCTTTTTTGATTGGATCATAGAAATATGTTTGAAATAGGCATGATAATAAGTAAATCAGTCAAAGGACTGTTAGGAGAACTCAGAAAGAAAAAATTGAAGTATTTATAAGTATATCTTAGAGAATATTGTGAAGTTGATGTGTAACAATTGGCCCAAATACAATTCTTGAATACCTGAAGAATGTGGTTGAGTAATTAGTTGATAACCTAATGTCATAGAAATTAACCACAACATGTACAACTGAGAATGAATGTTGCAGCACTGTTTTCCCTCTTTCTTGGGGATGATATGCTTTCTCATCTCTGCTCTTCAAACATGTCTCTAATGCAGAAAGGGATACAGAGTAGACATTAGAGCTGCTACTCCTGCAAAGTTTTACTCTTTTAAAATACATCTTTGATGAATAATCTTACTGGCTCCATGAGGTGTCCACATCTAGCACTACTTGAATTTGCAGTCTGACTCACAAAATTTGTAGTCTTATTTTTATTTGTTAAAAAAATTCTCTCAAGAAGGATATGGTGTTTCCATCTTGTATTAGGTGGTATCAAATGATAGACCTCTGACCCTCTACACTAATTCTGCAGGGTTTATTAATATAGAACAAATAGTTCTCATAGAGAAGAGATTGTTGTTAAGAAATATGACAAATGTTAATCTCCTAAAACAATCTCCCATCTTCTCTTTTACCTAAGTCACCAAATTCTAATTGGGAGGGGGAGTGGGCAGCACTGAAAATAAACTCATCTTTCTGAAGATTTTTTTCATGTAGCTGCAGACACATGACACATTTCTGACAAAGGTAAAGTAAACAGAAGTTTACTGGATGGTCCTTCTAGGAAGATTTTTTTTTTCTGATTAAAAATATGGCAGGGAATAAAGCTAGAAACCTCAATCTTTGATGATTTCCTGAGCAGTTATGTTACCTTGGAACTACTCATCTGTTGACTTTTATTTAAAGTAAATCTCATTTGTTTAAGCAAACTTCAAACTATATTTACACTTGATACGTGTAGTCAAATGTGCTTCTAACTAATATAAAATACTTTAAACATATCTACTACACTTCACATCTTTCCCACCTGAAACATGTGACCTTATGTTTGCACATATGGTCCCCAAAGGCCTTGTCTATATTGACCAACTCTAGCATATGTATTCACCACAGCAGTCAAACTTTCTGAATGAGAGGTAACACACTATCATATCCCCCTACTAAGTGTGGATTTGACGTCAGGGAGCTATTTCTCTAATATTTCATGGTACTCATGAGAGACAAGCTTATAATAAGTATTGGGTATCTACAATTTCATCTTATCTATTGATTAAGATGTTGACGTTACCATGTCTAGCAGTAATTAACTGTGTTGCTGTAGAACTACAGTAATAACAGACAAACACACAGAAACAAAATTAAACAAAGAAACAATATACAACCTCCAAAATACAACCATATTTCAATTTCAGGAACCAAACATATCAGAGCTACCACCTCCTCTGAGCTAAGAACTTACAAACGCAAGATAACCTTTGAAGAAAGCCACTTGTGGGTTGTCAGGTAGTTGTGAACTACCACCCTACCACATCAGTTTCCTTATACTTACCAGTTAATGAGCTGATATCCATATTCACAATTGCTGCCCTGACTATTAATGGTTGCTGCGAAGATATGTCCTCTCAAGAATCTCAGCAAATCAGGGATTCACTCTCATAGAGCTGATGTGATGCAGCAGAACATTTTAAGCAAAGCACTGCTGACTTTTTTTTTTTTTTTTGGAGGGACAAGATTTTGTGCTGTGGATGTGTGAATAAGCAGGGATTCCCATGTTCAATAGGTCATGGGGTCTTCTGGCAATATGGACTTCTTGAAGCTTCAGTAAAATTTCTATCAGAATCCTGCTCGGCAGCTAATGTTAAAACCAAGAGGAGGTATGGTTCTGCAATATCCCATTCGCTTGCTTGACTCTTGGCAGTGAGACTGCGGTTATCCTGGCACAGAAGGGAAATGACTGATGGACTTCTGTTGCCTATAAACAATATGGCACAGGGCTCCGTCTTCCTGCACTGTTACTCGCTTAACAGTCTTCACATCAGGCTCCTATTTAGAAGCTATTGACAGAAACAAGATTCAAGGAACACTTGCATATCTCCCCTATTCTCCATCCACCTTCCCATAGCTTGAATATCAAATATCACTACCAAAATGGGGTTGTAAGGTATATTTGAAAAAAAATGCTAATAAATTTCCAAATTGAATTCAAATCATTAGGCCATAAATCCAAAAAGCTTGACATACCTTAGGGTGGGGCAGGGAAAGAAGAAAGGCACTTGTTAATCAAATTGCTTATAATCGATGATTTAAAAAAACACATTAAATGCAATTAGAGAAGAAAAAAATAAAATAAAAACCAAGTTATAGCCACAAAACAGTAAGAAAGTTCATTGATATCATTTCCAAAACAGTGAGAGTCAATGGACAGAGGAATGATACCTTAAAGCATTGAAAAATTATCCCTTCAACTAGAATTCTATATCCAATTATAACATCTTTTTAAAAATGAGGTGAATTAGGGGTACCTGGCTGGTAGAATCAGTAGATCACGTAACTCCTGATCTCCGGGTTGTGATTTCAGACCCCATGTTAGGTGTGGAGCCTACTTAATAAAGTCAAAAATTTTTAAAATGAGGTGAATTAAAGCCATTTTTAGATGTAAATAGCTGAATTATTCCCCTTTATTCCTATAGTAAAGGAAAGTTCTTGAAGTTACTGCAGTGGACAAGTAATTAATATCCTAGGGGAAACTGAGTCTACCCACAAGTATAAACACTTTCAAATATGGAAAATATATACATTAATGGTAAAGATTTTTGTTTCCTTCTGTTCTAATTTCCTTAAAAGATTACTTAAAGCAATAATGATATTAATGCATTATAAAGCTTTAAAAAGAATATTGCTCGATATTTCTTTTTTTTATTTTTAATGTTTCTTAATTTTTAAGAGAGAGACACAGCAAAATTGGGGGAAGGGCATAGAGAGAAGGAGACACAGAATACAAAGCAGGTTCCAGGCTCTGAGCTGTCAGCACAGGGCCTGATGCAGAACTAGAACCCACAAACCATGAGATCATGACCTGAGCCGTAGGTGGATACTTAACCCACTGAGCCACCTAGGAGCCCCTGCATATTCCTTATGTTATATAGGAGGATGTTCATTACTTGAAGGTAGATTGTGATTTTTTTGTTTTTTTAAAATTTATTTAGAGAGAGACAGAGAGAGAGCAATGAAGGGGCAGAGAGAGAGGGAGAGAGAAAATTCCAAATAACAGCACAGAGCCTCATGTGGGGCTCCATTCCATGAGCAGTGATAACGTGACATGAGCTGAGATCAAGACAGGGATGCTTGAATGACTGAGCGACCCAGGAATAGTGTGATGGTTTCAAATGCACATTGGAAAGTGGAGATAACTCACTACAAATTTAAAGAAAGACATGTAGCTAATAATTTAATAAGAAAAACAAATGAAATACTAATGAATAATCAATTAATCCAAGAGATGTTAAGAAGAGAAGACAAATAAAACAAATACAAAGCAAATACGAAAATAGTAGGTGTAAACCCCATAATTTTGAAAATGATATTAAATTTCAGTATTATGACACTACACTTAAACTGTTTGTCAGAACAGGTGAAAAAAATCCAGTTCTAACTCTATGCTGTTAAAAGAAGCACTTTGAAAAGATAAAGAATATAGACAGGTTCAACGTAAATGAATACAAAATAAACATCATGTAAACAATAATGACAGAAAAACTGGTGTAGCAATGTTAATTTAAAAAGTAGAATTCAAGACAGGAGGTATTACTAAAGATAAAAATGATATTTATAACACTAAAAGGATCAATTCATAATAGCCATCACTAAAAACATGTGTTTTTCTCATAACATGAAAGTAAAAGATGAAAGATCTAAAAAAATATGGTCACAGGTTTTAGTTGGAATTTCAGTACTTTCTCAATTCTTGGAAGAAAAAAAGAAACAAAAATCTATTGAGACAGTAGGAGATTTGAAAATCATTGTCAACCTGATTAATCTTACACATCAGAGTTGCCAGCTTTGATTTGCTTTTATTATAACTTACTTACATCCCAGAATTGTCCCTGAGCCTCAGTACTGCATAAGGTGACTTATATCCTGGAATTGTCACTGAGCATCAGTACTGCATGGGGTGGAGTACTCACATTCCAATGAGCTTCTTCCCCACCACTTCTTGGGATAATTCTCTCAATAATAGCAGAATAAAATTTGCCAAAATGTTTGGAGTTTTATCAATCTTCTCACTAAATATAATTCTTACCTTTGTATGCTCATTATTTCTTTTACTCCACTTATATTAATTAAATTATTTCACTCCACATATATTGACTGCATGACTAATATGGTTGGTAAATGTTTTAGCATAAAAATCATGACTCTTTTAAGTACCTGTGATTAATGGCCGGTTTTAGAACTTCTTTCAAATAATAGGAAATAATGGCATTTATCACTGCCAGAGTCCAATAAGGCAGAAAAAAATATTATCTTGCTCTTTATTTTAAATCCTGAGGTTACATTTGATTGACCTTAAATTGTCATTCAGCAAGTTGTTTGTGTTCTTGTTTTGTTTGTTTGGAATCATTGAATTAAGAAATGCATTCAGGATAAGAAAATACAAAGATTAAAATATAATATTAGACATTAAAGAAATTGTCTCACATCTTGTCCCATTCTTGTAAGAAAAATCAGAACTTGTAAAACAATAAATTTTAATATATACATGTGTGTGCATATATATATGTATATATATGTATATATAATATTGATGTGCTCATTGTGCCAAGATTCTCCACATTCTTGGCCAAAATGGATCCTTTTATTGGACCTGGTTCTAATATTATAGCAGTTAATGTTTGCCTGAGCTAAACTTTACAGATAGCACAGTTTAATGTGGATAATGAACAATTATTTTCACTATTAGGAAATATGGATGGTGTCTTCTTGACATTTTGCTTTTGAAAATAATTCATTGCTCTTTGAAGCCAAAGTATTGTGATATTTTATGCTTCAGATCACTGGACTTTGAAAAATCATGCAGAAGATACAATTTTGCTTAAGAATACCACCACCTAGAAGTTAAACATAAGTTTTGTAATTTTGCTTGTTTCTTTCTTTGTAGTTGTCCTACTTATTAAAACAGTTGAGTGTTGAAATAATGTTATTACCAGGCATTAAAGCAATGGTGCAGCATGAAATAGATGATTAAAAAAATAACATAAGAATATCAGCCAAGAAAAATGATAGCTTTAAATCCCCTACCATATCCTTTTAGGTTATGCTAAGTTGAATTATCTTTAAATAATAGATCAAATATTTTATAGTGAATTCAAATTCATCTGGGGGTGAATTTCATTTTCAACATTATGTTCTTAGAAACTTATGAATGTATATAACTAAATTAAGTGGCTTATAATTGAATTGGAGGTACCAATATCATCAAAATAATTATTTTTTTCTTGTACATCTTAAAGATCATCTCATTATGCAAATTAGGTCTATCAATTATTATGTATATCCTTTGGATGAAGCAATGTATGATTATGTTTCCAGAATGATGCATCTGTTCTGCTTTAATTTAACTACCCATCAGTGACTATAAATCGTTGGGTAATTTTGTCTGATTGGCAAAATAATTTTACAGCACTTTAAGCAATATTGTTGTATATGTGCCTGAATTTCCAATGTATCCTTTTCCCTGTGGCATATGAAGTGAGAAGATACTGATAGTTTATTTCCCTCCTAAGTCATTTAAACTTACCCTAGGAAAAAATAAAACCATCAATTTCACTTTAGGTCAAAGAGTTCTCCAGTATAATAGAATCTGTTTTTATCATACTCAGTGTTGGTTTGGTATATAATATTAATTTCCTCCTTATATTTTCTTTCTGAGAATTTCAAGCATTATCCTTTATTTATGATGGAGGTACTAATCCTTCAAGTTTCTTCAACAGAAAATGCAAATTGTTGTCTTTGACTCTTCTGTCTCTCACACTCTATACCCAAGGCACCAACAAATTTGGTTGGCCCTATCTTCAGTTTAATCACAAAATCTGACTGGTTTCTGACCTTGTCTACCACTGCAACTCTAGTCTAAACCACCATGAACCTTCGTGTGGACTTTAACAGTGACCTCTGACGGACCCCCAACTTCCTCTTTCGGTACTTCTTAGTCTGTTCTTTCCACCGCAGCTAGAGAGATCATCTGCTCAAAAGCATCAAGTGCAATTTCATATAATTCAAAATAAAGTGTCAAAATCCTGAATCTGAATCGTATCATCCTTATGATTTCACTAATGTTCACCTTCTGACCTAATCTCCTGTCATCCTCCACATGCTTTGCTTTTGGAAAGAATCCAAGATGGCCACCTGATGCTCCTAATGCACATTCCGTATATTCCTGTCTCAAGGCCTTTGCACTTGCTCTTCCCTCTACTGGAGCACTTTCCCCCGGGTTATGGTCATGGCCAGCATGTTCGCCTTGTTCTCCTGTCTGTTCAAATATCAGTTCTCCAGAAGTGCTGTTCTGATTATGCTATGGAATATATATATATTCATGATCTGTATCTATTTTCCCTTTTTGTACTTGACCTTATGATTCTTTATATCATTTATCCTCACCCGAGAGTAGACATATGTTGCATAATTATCATCTCTTTCCTCTACCTTAGAAGGGGGACTCCAAGAGAGGAGGGAATTGGATTTCTTCCTGGCAGTGTCCTCAGCTCTTATGTCAGTGTCTGGATCACGGTATATGGTAAATAATTGCTGAAGGAAGATGTTCTCCACCTGTGAGATTGAGATTATTCAACCAAATGAATTTAAAATGAATTTATGTTATTGAACACACGAAGTGGAAGATTATATGGTTAACTAAACATATGAAATGCCATGAACTCTGATCCTGTTTTAACAGCAAAACTATAGTGTCATAGGTAGATTTATTCCAAGTGATACATCAAATCACCAGAATATCTTGAAATAAGTCTAATCTTTTAAAAATTAAATTGTGTTCATGCTATTTTTGTTTTAGTTTTAAGACTATTTCCTGGTAATTATGCAGTGATTTTACACCTAAAATCTTGCAATTTGTGCTTTATTCGTCTTATTACAACACTATGGTATAAAGTAAAATGCCTTTATATCACAATTCTCAAGAAACATGTTTAAAGATGGGGAATAATGCCAACAAAATTGTATTTATCTTATAGTATACTTGCACAGCAAATATTTAAGAAATCAAAAACAAAAATTATAAATATTCTCAGTGAGCAATTAAAATTTTTTTTTGTTTTTATTTATTTGAGAGAGAGAGAGCATGAGCAGGGGAAGATCAGAGAGAGAGGGAGACACAGAATCTTAAGACAGGCTCCAGGCTCTGAGCTAGTTGTCAGCACAGAGCCTGATGTGGGGCTCGAGCCCACAAACTGGGAGATCATGACCTGAGCCAAAGTCAGACACTTAACGGACTGAGCCACCCAGGCACCCCCTGAGTGAGCAATTTCTTTGAAGAAGTAGAGATGTGATATTGTAGCTGTGAGTATAATCAACAGCAGATTCACCATTATATTACTAAGGAAACATAAAAGCAAGGCTGAGTCTTTAGTTTTTCTTATTTTCTTCTAGGAAGAAGTCACTACAATTGTGACAAAACTTAAATCAGTTTTAATACAATTTACATTGTCTCTTTAGGTCAGCCTTTCTGCATTTAATAGAATATTGGTGATGAATAAGTAGAAAAGAAAACGGAGAGGCCAACAATTAGATTAAACAATTTTGTCACTCCAGTAGATGGGAGAGAAATTTAACACTTAAGAGAATATTAAATATGCCTAAAAGAGACAGCATGGGGAGCTAAATAGCTTAGCCCCTACACATACAGCCTTCAGCTAGGTCTTCTGCCACCGAGGATGTGTGATCGTTCATTTTCTGTCATTCTGCCATTGCTCTGCATGGTCTGCGCATATTTTTAAGACTAAGGCACACATAAAATGAAAATAATTTAATATAAATAGGAATATACACTTTGAACGATAGGTCTAGGGATAGATACAGATCATACATGAAGTAAATAAGTGAATAATTCTTTACAAGTTTATTTATTTTGAGAGAGAAAGAGAGAGAGAGAGAATAAGTGGGGGAGGAGCAGAGAGAGAGAGAGAGAATCCAATGCAAGTTCCCCACCGTCAACGTAGAGCCCAATGTGGGGCTTGAACCCATGAACCATGAGATCATGACCTGAGCCGAAACCAAGAGTTGGACACTGAACCGACTGAGCCATTCAGGTGCCCCCAAAGGAAATAAATTCCAATGTTTTGTTTTATCAGTTTTTCTCCTTCACTTCCAGAGGAGGCAGAGATAAAGCCACATTCGTTTCCTTCTATCGATGTGCTCTTGTGTGTAGTTCTTCTGCATTTTTTCCCCTTGAATTTTTAGTTGCTGACATCCCAATCAGTAATCATAATTGTCTCCCCTTAGGAGTGGCCCAGCCTTCTCTTTTCCTCCCCGGGTAACTCTAAATTATGTTCATTTGTTGTTTGAAGAGTTACACATCTCTTCTGGAGAACCAAGAGGATATTTTGTCTTTCAGTCATTTCTGTGTGACACCCATCCAGCTTCCAACTTGTAGAGATAATCTTGTAGGTTAAAGGGAAAAAAATCTTTAGGAATTTCTATAAGCTTGGTGCCAAGGGACAAGAAACACAGCAGGATTGATAACAAAAGCAATATAGCTTTAGTTGTGTGTTATCTCTAAAATTTCCTACCCTGTATAATAATAAGTAAAGATTTCCTTTATCTAAGAGGTACCACTTTGCAGAGCTTCTGAAAAAAGTCTGTTTGCCCCCATTCTTTCCCACACACCATCAAACTGCACCCCCTGCATCCCTAATAACACTACTTCCATGCAACATCCAATTATATGGAAGCTTGTTTGGATTTGCATTCTACCCAGAAGAACAAAATGTCTACATTTTCAACCACCAAAGAATTATAGTATTTTAATTTATACAACTAGTTTGAGCAAATGTTTAATTCATGCCAATGAATACAGATTATTTTATTGACAGTAAGTTTTCTAGACTGATTATAGAAGTGTTTTTCAGGCATAGAAAAAGGAGAATTTGTCAGAGTAAAAAACGGAGATGCATCGAAGAGTTAGGAAAAGAATCTGAAGAGCAAGATTAAAGGATGTGGTTAAACACAAGCGCACGAACAAAACTCCTTGCACGGGGAAGTTTTACAGCTTTAGAACTGACAAAAGATCTTAAGAAATACAATATTGCTCATTAGTAGAGAAACAGAGAAGAGTAATGAGTGAGGTTTGAAGAGTAGGTCATAAAAGAACATATCTGACACCAAGGCACAATGAAATGCAATTAAAATGTTCTCAAGACAATTCGTAAAAGGATGAAATGTATTGCACCAAGTTTTATGGCCTAATAAAACTAAAATGTACCTTCACTCTGTTGGAAAGGTTTATGAAGAGGAAGGAGAGAAGAGGTAATATAAACAGGCGAGTTCTATGGCTTCTGAGGTACTATCTAAAGGGACAGATGAACTCTCCTCATCTGTCCCTTCATTTATAATAAAATAGAAACATACTGAAGTGAAACTACTAAGGTTATTCTTTCTTTTTATTTTTTTTAGAATGGAATCCAAGATATCTATATTGCAGTGAAATTTTTACACATTAAATTTTAAAACTATAGAATCTGTTTAGCAAATTACCCTGACCACCTACAAATACCTTAAGATATATATATATAGGTTCCCCGGGTGGCTCAGTTGGTGGCTTCAGCTCAGGTCATGATTTCGTGGTTTGTGTGTTCGAGCCCCATGTTGGGCTCTGTGTTGACAGCTCAGAGCAGGAGCCTGCTTCAGATTCTGTGTCTCCCTCTCTCTGCCCCTCCCCCACTCAGTCTCTGTCTCTCTCAAAATAAAATAACGACACTAAAAAATTAAAATATATATATTTAAAAAAAGATATATATTCCTTTCTTTTTAAAATAAATAGGTAATGATAGATAGATAGATAGATGATAGATAATTCATGCTATGTTTTCTCAGAAAAAGTATTTTTCCAATAAAGTAGGTAATATGAAATAGAGAATAAAACTAGCGCATGCATTTATAACTGGGGATACAAAGTACTGTTATACTATGATAGGATTGACCCATGATTTAACTGCATTTAGTCTTTAGAAAAATAAGGGCAATTCTATGGCTCATGTTAACATAATGTAAAAGAAATGGGATGTTATAGGGATCTCATTTCCTGTTCACTTATTAGCAGTGTAAAGTCATGTAGTTCTCTGGGCTTCAATATGCTTCTCCATTCACTGGGGTTCTTATCTGCAGTGTTCACCTGCTTTTAAGGTTTAATGATGACAATGTAATATTGTCCATCAGCTCATTGCTGATAACTGGGGTCCTTGTACAATGAGGACAGAGACAGATGGGGAAGAACACCATGTGGCGACAGAAGCAGGGACTGAGGCACTACAGCTAGAGGCCAAGGAACATTATGCATTGATGGCCACCATGAGAAGCTAAGAAAAGGCAAAAAGAACTTTTTATGGGTTCCAGAGGGAGCGTGGTCCTGGTGTCACCTTGATTTTACACTTTCGGCCTCTGGAACTGTGACACAGTAAATCTCTGTTACTTTAGCCACGTGGTTTGTGGTACATTGTGTTGGCAGCTCCAGGAAATGAGTAGAAAAGCATTTGAGAGACTTATACACAAAATTCTATTCTCTAATATTTAGAAAAATGAACTATTTTCATAAAACAACAAATTGATTATTGATAATATTGCAACTAAGGATAGAACTGATTTATCTGAGGTATTATTCCCTTAGTGTAAATAATGTCATAATTCTCAGTTGATTTAAAAAAAATCCTATGTTATCATCACTCGCCCTTTATAACAAGTAAGTGCAATGAAAACATAAATGTTTTATTGTTACGTTGTGCTTTTCTTTCATAAATGAAACAGTAATAGAACACAGTTTAGGGTGTAATATAAATACGGTCTCTAACTTATAATAGTTCAACTTACAAATCTTTGATTTTATGATGGTGTAAAAGTAATGCATGGTGAGTAGAAACTATATTTTGAATTTGGTTAGTGGTATGTGTGTGATCATCCCTTGTGATGCTGGGCGGGGACAGCAAGCCCTGCTTGGAGTCAGCCACGTGATCACGGGGTCAACAGCCTTATACCCTGACAGCCATCTGCATCCATACAGCCATTCTGTCTTTTACTTTCAGTACAGTAGTCAATACATCACATGAGAATCAACACATCACTATAAAATAAGCTCTGTGTTAGATGAAATTGCCCAACTATGGGCTAATGTAAGAGTCTGAGCACATTTAAGGTAGGATGGGCTAAGCCCTGATGTCCCCATAGGTTAGGAGTATGAAATGCATTTTCGACTTAACAGTAGTTTCGACTTAAGATGGGTGCTGGAAGCCATTTCTGAAGTAAGGTGGGTTTGCAAGGCGGGGGCCTCCCATTGGCGGACGGCGACTGATGTCTACCGCACTCAGTTATTTTTGCTTGAGCACCAACTCCCAAGGCGCCTTGCACCCTTATCCAAAAATATGCTGATTGCACCTTGTGAAGGAACTTATAGGAATTTCCTCTTGTGTGATTATGGGAGCAAATATTACATTTCCCGAGAAACCTGTTTTTCTTCCCTTCAAGAAAATAGGCTATTGACCCCTGCTCACAAGAGAATTAACTCTTGCCTTTGCTATGCTAAAAACATTGCTTGTATTTGAATGCTAAAGATACCTTCCTTCCCCATGTAATAAGCATCTAGTCACCTACATCAATCACTATTGATAAAGATTATGCATGAGTCTTCTACCAATCCATGTTCTGGGAAATTTTTACATATCAAAGAATTTGTCATCAGAAATTATATTCTAAGACAATTACCACTT
This sequence comes from Helogale parvula, assembly GCA_004023845.1. Classification (NCBI taxonomy): domain Eukaryota; kingdom Metazoa; phylum Chordata; class Mammalia; order Carnivora; family Herpestidae; genus Helogale; species Helogale parvula. Next base: position 137,089 of record PJEM01002154.1, read on the forward strand.
CTGTTTTGCACCCCATACATTTTTCCAATAAATAAGGCTGACTCTCTGGCCAGTGCAGAGATGCCTGCCTGGTGAGCAGAAAGAAGCTGAGGCTCTCTCACTCCCTTTCATTGACACCGTCCATCCTTAAGGGAGCCAAGGACCTGCTGGAACTGGACTCTGGCAGATGGGTTTATTAGTATGTATCCCCACTGCAAGTCAAGGAAGATCTGTACACACATGTTTAATTTTAGGGGAGAATAAAAATTATATATTTTGTTTTTCTTTTAGTGTTGCAATGTCAATTCTTCTGAGTCTTTAAACTTTTTTTATGTTTATTTTGTTTTTGGGAGACAGAGAAAGAGAATAGGGGAAAGGCAGAAAGAGAGAGAGAATGAGGCAGAGTACTGTAAGTGGGCTCTGCAATAACAGTGCAAAGCCCGATGCTGGGCTTGAGCCCACAAACTGTGGGATCATGCATGACCTGAGCTGAAGTCAGACGCTTAACTGACTGAGCCATCCAGGTTCCCCAATCTTTCTGAGTCTTTACATAACAATGATTCTGAGTAGAAACATGACTGAACTATTTCTAAATTCTTCCTTAGACAAATGCTTGCCCCATTTTAGTAATTAATTGATTATAGAACAGAAACAGGTAGGGATATTAAAAATACTAAAACGAGTTTACTAGTTCAGATATTTTTAGCTGCTATAGCTGAAAAACCTTCAAATCTGTGGCTTAATATAATAGTTAATTTAAAATCCAAATAACCATGGACTTGGTGGTCAAACTGTCCCTCTTCCAGTTGTATAATTAGAAACTCAATCTGACAGAGGTTCTATTTGTCTTTAGCACGTGTCTCCCAAAGTCATCCAAGACCATCAAATCCTAACATCACCTATGCTGATGACAATCTGTGAAATCCCCTTCTTTTTAGCATGTGGATTTGCTTTCCTAGGCATATCCAGAGACCTAAAGACACAGGCTGAACAAGGGGCTTGAAAAATACATATACTGAAATAGAATTCCTCAGCATGTTTTGGACTAAAATTTAATTAGGCAAATCTATTCTCCTGAAATCTGGTGACATATGAAATAAGAAAACAAAAAGACTCTTCCATTCAGTCATTGTAAAATGTGAATCTGAACAGGGCGTCTGCATTTAAAACCCAGCCTTTCTGAGTTTCTGTGATTTGCTCCTAAGGGGTTCTTCTGCATTCTTTTCCCTCGTGGCTACACAAAAGCTATAGTTTTTCTACAGTTCTACAGTTTTCAGCCTGCTTCCTGTACATGCAAGTTTGTGGGGGCCAAATGTTCTTGTTGTTGCTGTTGTATTCATAGCTGAATTGTCTAAGTTCGTTTTAGCCCTAACTTGGAGGTTTTCATTGAAAATACAGTTTCCTAAAAGTGTTTGTGAACTTCCAGTGTCTTTTCCCATACAACTTCACATGCAAAGTTTTAGATCCACATTTCTTCGTTAAACCCTGTCCTCAAGGTCACTATCACTCTTTTGGCTCTCTTCCTTCACTATCGCTCTCTTGGCCTTCTTCCTCACAGATAATGGCAGCTACTCTGAGACCCTTTATCTGACTTTGACTCATAGTTGAAACACTTTGTTTAACTCTGTTTGACTGTCTTTTGCTGCTCAACACTGTTTTAGGCGCACTGTTGTTCTTGGGATCTAGAAGTATTCATCCTCTCTGGTTAGCAGGCCTTTGGATATTGAGGCCTGTATCTCCTTAATCTGATCACCGTTTAAAAACCAGCCAATTATTGGAGCATCGAGGTGGCTCAGTCGATTAAGAGTTTGACTCTTGATTTTGACTCAGGTTACCATCTTATGTTTTCTGAGACTGAGCCCCGCTTCCTGGTCTGCACTGACAGTGCAGAGCCTGCTCTGGATTCTCTCTCTTTCCTTCTCTCCCTGACCCTCAATGCCTTATGCATGCTCTCTCTCTCAAAATAAATAAATAAACACTAAAAACAAATGTAAAAGAAACATCCAATTCTTGCCTGTGCTCAGAATCTATTCAGAATAGCTTGTTATAAACAAACAACACACCAGTATTATGATTCCTTCTAATCACTTGATGCAGACAAACAGGCTTAAACGCATTTGGTCTGTCTTTCAAGGAGTTTCCCTTCCTAACAGACGTTTAGATTTTCAGTTTGGCCATTAAAAATTTATTACGTTTTTATATTTTTACAAAGGCAGCAAAACCATTTCAAGGTGACATGTTTGCATTAGTTAGGATAAGATTCATTACCTGGTTAAACAAAAATTCTCAAATCTCACGTTCCTTTTTGTTTTTTCTAAAACCAGGAATATGGCTATATTACATACACATATATGGCTATATTACATATATGCATATATATTCCTATATATACACATATTCTATACTTTACATTACATATACATACATATATATTCTATAGATTACATATATACATAACATTCTATATATTACATAAATACATATATATTCTGTATTTCTTATATATTCTATATTTATATTATATATTTCATATATATATATACACACACACACACACACACGTATATATATAGGAAAAATATTGATGAGCCCTAGAAATATCTGCCACATAATCAGTGTCCAGCTTTCACACTGAATTTTCTAATTTTGTGGTTTGCAAAACATTCTCCCTGATGCTCTATCTTAAGGAGGGCAGAGTGGTACCTCTAAAACATGTGTCATCCATTTGCTTAAATCTTAATGACTTATCACCTCACATAGAATAAAAGGCAAAGAACTTGGCAAAACCTACAGGGATTACAAAACCTATCAGTGAATCCTCAGTTCTCTCTCTGACCAAATATCCACCAGGCTCCTCCTTAACCCCCCCCCCCCTCACCCCGTCACTGTAACCACAACTGATAAACCTCCTTATTCACCTCCTGGCAAATATCCTCTGATAAGTCAATGCTTGTAACTATTTTCCCTCTGGCCCTGGATGGTCTTTTCTAATCTATTCAAATGTCTCACAGCTCAGGCTCTTCTAAACTTCTGCTCTCTGCTCAAATTCATTGATCAGCAAAAACCTTTCCTGACTGCCCTGCACAGCAACGATTTTCCTTTTCATTTCCAGTGCTGCTCTCGTGAGATCCCTGCAGTTCACACGGCTTCTCGCGATTTCCTCGTAAGACCAACGCATTTTCTGGATAGAAGAGACCTGGGAATTTCAGCAACAGTACTCTGGCTGGAACTTTATAAAACTCTCTATCCGTCCTCACATGATGGATATTAAAGGTTTTGTTTCATGATTATGTTACTAAAGGTGTTGTTTTGTAATTATATCAATGATGCACCTATATTTATTTTTTTGTATAATTAATGTGAAGCCACTTCCTATGTGTGTGCCTAGCATATCCCTTCGAGGTTACCAGGGTCTTATATCATTAGGTGTATGTTTTCATATTTATGTTGACTATTTGACTATCTCTCCTTGTCTATATTAATAAACCTTGTAATTGCCCAATTTCACATAATGTAAATAAATGTAAAATTATGATTCTATGCATATCAACATATTTTTGAAAATGTTAACTGCAAATATTGTATACAGCCTCTGTTATTTGGCAAAAAAGGAAAAAAATTTGGTGTCATAAACTATTAAGGTATGTTTTCATAAGATGTTGCTCACACTGACAGCTTTATAAGAGCTAACATTCCACAGACTTCCTGGTATCTGGCAAGTTTTATTTATTCATGCCCAATTCAGTTTGACACTGGAAAAATTTCTTCTGTTGATGAATGTGTGTGCCATGGACCCATTTCTTAGAAAGTTGACAATGGAAAAGCTATTGAAAGCATGAATTGTATTTTTTGCTGTCATACGTTTTTATGTTCAACCTCCAGTTTTTTGTCGTTCTGTGAAATCAAATAAAAATGTGTATGTGTGTACAGAGTGAATTTTTTTCCCTAGCAGATGTGGACACAAGTTCAGATTTAAATTATCTTCCACTTCCTCATTGTAATTCATGGCTGTAAATATTGCCAGAGATCTTGACAATTTTATTTTGTCGTTACTTTTGTAAAGTAAATTTTTAACAAAAACCCCTCAAAATAAAGCCCATTTTGAAGATGTACATCTTGTGCACAACCTGGAAAAATTCATAGTTCCCCAGATATTTAGTCAATTCAGTTCTCCCATATCCTTCTACATATTTCAAAATGGTAAGACATCCAGAATACGAGCATACAAATCTATGAGTTAGATGCACGTGGAACATAGTTCTAGAATGTATGCGGAGGGATCCATTGTTGGCAAAGTTGCCACAAGCTCATTCCATCTTATTCTATCCATTGACTGCAATTAAAAATCCTTGACTCTGAAAAGTAAAGAACAGCAGGTATATTGGAACAGGAAGTCCAAACTGAAGACAGTTTTGCTGGTGAGTGTTCTATTTTTTCTTCCTTCTTTCATCACCCATGCGTGGCCCTACCTGAGGAATGGTGAAGAACAGAAATCACAATTTTAGCTACAAAGCTCGAGTGTAGGGTCAGTCAATTTTTCCTCCAAGCCCTGCTCTGGGGACAGCGTCACCCACTTGTCTTTACTCTGGTAGCAATGCTGCACACAGTGCACACTTGTGACAGAACTCTGGCATCTCTGTCCACAGGAACCAAGAATTAGGAGCCATGTTGTCCAGAGTATGGAAAAAGTTTTGTTATTTTTCCCTCCTTTCTCTTGCTGCTTTTCTCTGAGTGCAACTCAACTTGTGTGGAAAAGTGCAGCAGAGTAAAGTGGATAAGACTGAGACAAATCTGTGTTTGGGGCCAGAAAAATCAAGAAGAGTTGCCCCTAGGATCCAAAGACTATGAAGGAGATGTTGGTGAAAGTTGACCCTAATCCAAGTCTTGTACTTCTGACCCTGTCATCTTCTGATCCTGTCATTCTCTGTGGGACTCAACTGATACCTCAAGTTTGCTGTTCACAGAACAGACTCCAAGAAGCACTGCAGATGTTTTGAAAACCAAATAGTCTATAAATCAGGTGTGAACCACTACATCCCACAGAGCAGTGCAGCCTGTGGACAGTTTGCACAGCCTATGAACCAATAATGGTTTTATACTTTTAAGGGCTATACAAGTAAGCAAACAAGCAGCAAAGAAGAATATGTAACAGAAACCATATGTGGTCCACAAAACCTAAAATGTCATCTATTCTTTATAGAAAAAAAAAAATCCTGAACCCTGATAGGAACTATCCAAATCCCAACGGCACGTGCACAAACAACATAGCAAAGGCTGTGGAAACTGGACAGATACTGGAATCACTACTTACAGAGGTAAGATCTGTGGAATTAACCTTACCAGGTTTGTTGCCTGAAAAAAAATAGACAACACTGCAACAGACATTCTCCAAATAATTTTAAAAGAATCATGTGTCAACTAAATAATATTGTAAGTGTCTAAAGTCCAGCCCAAAATTACATGACATAGTAAAAACTACAAAGTATGACCAATTGAAGCTGCGAACTCCAAGTTGAGAGATGTATTAAAGTAGGTATAATTGTGATCTGCGTGGTAAAGAGGAAAGCTCATAAAATAAAGGTAGAATTCTTCCTTTTTTTATAATAGTTTTTTGTCAAGTTGGTTTCCATACAACCCCCAGTGCTTCACCCCACAAGTGCCCCCCCGTGACCACCACTCCCTTCCCCCCGCCGCCTCCCCCTTCAGCCCTCGGTTCATTTTCAGTGTTCAATAGTCTCTCATGATTTGTGTCCCTCTCTCTCCCCAACTCTCTTTCTCCCTTCCCCTCCCTATGGTCTTTTGTTAGGTTTCTCCTGTTAGACCTGTGAGTGCAAACATATGGTATTTGTCCTTCTCCGCCTGACTTATTTCGCTTAGCATGACACTCTCGAGGTCCATCCACTTTGCTACAAATGGCCAGATTTCAGTCTTTCTCATTGCCATGTAGTACTCCATTGTATATATATACCACATCTTCTTGATCCACTCATCAGGTGATGGACATTTAGGCTAGGAAAGATAGAATTCTTATCAGAGAAATAGAAACTTCATTTCAAAATGAAGTGGATTGGGACTCCAGTGTGGCTCAGTCGGTTAAGCGTCTAACTTCAGCTCAGGTCGAGCTCTCACGGTTCGTGAGTTCGAGCCCCGTGTCAGGCTCTGTGCTGACAGCTAGCTCAGAGCCTGGGGCCTGCTTCAGATTCTGTGTCCTTCTCTCTCTGCCTTTCTTCTGCTCACTCTCTGTCTCTGTCTCCAAAATAAATAAACATTTAAAAATTTTTAAAAAAGGAAGTGAAAATGTTGGAACTGAAATTAATAATGTCTGAAAAAAGAATTCACCATGAGAGCTTACTAGCAGAATGTAGCCAATAGAAGGAGATGTTCTAGAACTTGATGATATGTCAATAGAATTTATCCTATTTTAAGAACAAAGGGAAAAGAAAGAGACAAAATAAAGAATAAAACCTCAGAGGCTTGGAGACTATTAAAAAGTCTATCATTTATTAATTTGGAGTCACAGAAAGAATGAAGACAAGTTCTATTCAGAATTTAAAACAAGATAATGCTGACGCTTTTCAAATTTGTTTTAAAAATCATAAACATACACATTAAAGAAGTTCCAACTTTGGAAAGTATAAGTCATGCCTAGGCACAACATGGTCAAAAAGCTGAAAATTGAAAGTAAAACATATATTATCCTGAATGTAGGAAGTGGAAAATAACATTTTGTATACAAGGGATTAATAATTCAAATTCCTGTGAATTTCTTTTAGAAAACATGTACCCAGAAGACATTGGGACAACATATTTAAACTATTTGGGTGGAGGGGAACCTCCCCAAAACTTCTCAATCCTGTGGCAATATCCTTGAGGAATATATACTAAATAGAGATATTCTAAGATGAAGAAAAATTAAAAATTTCAGGAAAAGTTTTTCTCTAAAAAATACTACAAAAATCCTTCATGTTTGAAAAAAATGATTACAGAGGCAATCTTTGGACTCTAAGAATGAAGGTAAAAGTAAATATTTGGTAACTATAAGACCATTGTCTTGTAATTATAAAATGTTGAAAGCTAAATTTATAAACCTTTTTAGTAGGGTTTTTAATACATTATACATGCAAGTGTAATATATTTATGACAACCATTACATAAAATGAAGAAGAAAAAGACATCCATAGGGCTTTAAAACAAACATTTTACTTGAACTGGTAAAAGTGCTAACTTTAATCAGGATTTTAAATGTTTGTTATAAGTCTAGTAATTGCTAGGGCCACCAGTGAACAAATGAAAAGAAATACTGACAACACATTATTCCGCTCACAATCTATACACAATCCTTATCAAGGTTTCAGCAGGAATTTTTGTAGATTTTGACACGCTGCTCTGAAACTTATATGGACTTGGAAAGGAATACGGTAAACAGAATAATTGTGAATAGGAGGAGGGACATGCTTGCTGCAGTCATATTCACTGATTTAAAAACCTGCACTAATGGTGCAATTATCAGGCCATAGACAAATATAACAGAATAGGGAGTCTTGAAATAGACCTAAATGGATACGAGCCATTGATTTTTTGACAGAAGTAAAAAGAAACTTCAATGAAGAAAAGTAAAATCCATTCCTTTCAACAAATGATTCAGAATATTTGTACATCCATATACCAAAGAAAGAAATGATGCGTACTTCACACTTTACATGACAATTCAAAGTGGATTATAGAGTGGCACGGAGAATGTAAATTTGTAAAACTTTTAGATGAAAACAGTATTGAAAAGTTCCATAACATTTTTAGGCAAAGTTTTCTAGATATGAAAAGCCAAACATGACTCACAAAAGAATACCTTTGGTAAAATTAATTTCATTAAAATTAAAATTTTCCTCTGCAAACACTGGAGGCATGAAAAGACAAAATACTTTTATCCAAATATATAAAAATACTCAGAATCAACAATGAGACCCTAGGCATTCTCATAAACATTGAACAGAAATGTGAACATAGACTACACCAAAGAAAATAATACAGATGTCAAAGAAACACATGAAAATGTGATCAATACCATTAATAAGTAAAGAAATTCTTGTCTAAACCACAATGAATTATCACTATAAAACTATTATAATCTTGAAATTATTCTTAATTATGATGATAAGTACTGGCAAAGACTCAGAGCAACTAGACTCTCAGATATCCTGTGGGAATTAAAAATATGCACACACTTGGATAAAACCTTTTTGACAGTTAATCATAGAGTTAAATATACACTTATCACTTGAAAACTTCATTCTACTCTTAGGCAGGTAACCAAAGGCAATTAAACTTTATGTTTCCACAAAGCCTGTACTAATTATAATAATCTTATTCTTAATTCTCAAAAACTAGGGATGAACCTGTAAATGGATGGACAATATGTGATACATCCATACACTGACATATGTTCAGTAATAAAAAAGAACTGGTTGATATTCACGATAATTTGAAAATCTCAAACGCAAGTATCCCTAGTAAAAAATCTCAGATTTGCAAAGTTACTTAACTTACAAATCCATTCATATGATGTTCTGTAAAGAGGACCACTACAGGGGACAGAAGCAAACCACTGAGGCTGGAAGTAAAGGCTGGGTTCGAGGGTTACGGCTAAAGGCTATACAGGAAGAAATTTCAGTGGGCGGTGAACCTTCTGTGTCTTGACTTCAGTGGTGTTTATACAGCCATATTCAGTTCTCATGACTCATAGAACTAGTCATCAAAGTGAATGCTTTTTTCCCTATACATACAAATAAATTTTTAAAAAAATGAGGGAGACACATCACCACAAACCCCACGTGGCCATATTTATTATGTCATCCATATCGTGGCACTGACGAAGCAGAGGGTGTCCTACATTTGTGTCATTCATCCATCCAACTCCACGTGGGCTTCCCTTCATTAAACATCTCATTAATTTAGTTAGTTTACCTTTAGTATAAACATTCTTTGGTGTGGAATTTATGACCTCTTGACCGCAAAGATAATACTGTTTGCTAAAGGGAATCTGGCAAATCCAGACAAATAAAAAATAAATAGCTAAAAAAATGGGCTCTGCCAACTCCCAATAGTGTATACAGAGAAAATAGGTACTTGAGTGAAATGGGTGAGCAGCATAATAGAGGTGATTATGGTTCCTACCAGGCTGTGGAGAGAATGACGTGTCGTTTACAACGTCATGCTTCAGGAACTTATGCCAACTTGGATAGCAATGCAGAACATGCGTGTGGCAAAGTAGATGGCATTCAGTCAGTAGGATAGGAATGCCGCCATGTCATGGATTCACAGGTTACATTTATCGCTCTTTGAAGAAGGCTTACTGAACGGTGCCCCATTTCTCTCAGACTATTCCAGGTCAAAAGGCTGCCCTACAGATTTAACCTTTAGTGTAATAATGTCCCCGAATGCCTTTAGTTTAAATATGTCATTCACAAATTTTATTTTATAACCACGTGGCACAGGCAGAAGGAAAGGACTGGTCATTAACCATCCAATCTTTAAAGGGTATAGCTTCCTATACACGCTAGTCTTTCCCTAAACAGATACAGGCAAGGATAAGTTCAAAAGGAAAAGGAAAGCACGGAATTGGTGTCTCATTTGACAAACGTAATGTCAAATCTGATAATCAAATACAGTATTTTTAGTGTTGTGATTGGCTGCGTGGCCTGTCCTTGGTTTTGTTTCTGGCTCCCGATTTGGTCTGACAGATTTGGCATCTGAAGACTGAATCTCGAGTGCCACCTGCCGCCAGCAGAGGGCAGCAGAAAGCTACCACAGGCTGTCTTGAAAGAATGGGTATCTAGAGCTAAGCGATCTTGCAGAAGGTCAGAGAAGCAGATAAAAAGTCCTTCAAGACCAGGAACTGACATGAGAAGGGGCAAGAGGCAGTGCAACAAGAGCCATTTGACATATGCAAACCCAAGCTAATTGTCACAGAGGACTGGTTCACTCGCGTAAAGGACTTGATCGATTTATTCACTTGTGCTTCACCCTAAGAGATTGATACATTTAGAGGCTTCCGTTTTGGCTCCAGTTTCTTCAATTACTAAGGGCTCTCGTGCTAATAAGAACCTCATAAGATATATGAAGACTACTTAGGGCTGTTTGTGAAATATCACTGCAAGATTGTTGTTTAAACTCTAACATCTCTTAGGATATACGATGACGGTTTAATAGCAGTGTTTTAGGAAAAAATGGCACCATTGTAACACAGCTGACTACCTCTATAAATGAGCATCCTCGCTGCAAATAGTATTCTAATTTCAAATGTCTTAAATGAAAAAGACATTGTTCTTTCGTAGAATTAGAGAAATAAAGGGAGAGCATCACTGCTCAAGCACATACATGCAAGAGAACTGAAAATGCCTTCCGACATGTTTAACCTGAGGCCCAAAAGAGGAATGATCAGAAATCCAGAGTTTCAGGGACTGGGGGAAGGCAGAAAGTCCTACTAAGCGGTGGATAAACCTCAGACAAAGGGAGCTGCCTGTGCAAAGATTCTGACACAGGCAAAAATGTGGGACATTCGAAACCCAGAGAGCAATCTGCTGGAGCTGAGCAGAGAGAGTGCCAGAGAGACGGGCCGCAAGGAGATAGGGGAGGAGGTCCAGGAAGACACCAGGGCGGCCTGTGGGCCTTAGGAAATACTTTAGACTTTATTATAACGCCATTTGGAAGCCTTTAGATTGAATTCGGTGGAGGAGAATTAAAACAAAATTAGAGACTGTGTAGGAGAGACCAGAGAGCAAAGACATGGACGCTCACAGTGAATGCCAGCTCTACTGCTTAACAACTCTAAGACCTTGGTTAAATAACTAACTAGATTTCCTCAAGTCTAGAAGTCAGAATTCACAAGCAGGTGATATGGAGTCACAAAAACTACGGCATCGTATGTAACAAATGTGCTAAAAGCAGCATCGTCTCAAGTGGAGATCTTACTCACATGATCCCTAACGCGTCAAATGCCAAAGACCAGAGTCAGGATTGGTTTGGTCAATATCTACCGTACATGGCCTCACACGACTATAGCTTAATAACTGCAGCAATCGATGATTGTTTGCCCATCAAAACCACAGCAGAGAGAGCTGAAAAAAAATCACTGTGGAGTGCCTTTGGTATTAAACTGCATAGGAGTCGGAAGAGTATAAGTTGTATAGTACAGAGCAGAAGACTTTGCAGAAGTTTCTGTCTCTGAAAGTAAGACCCTCCATATTGGTGTTAATATACCTATTTCAAAATCTAGACAATGGGCAGAGCTGCAGCATATGCCCTAAGATGTGTGGAAATTTCCAAAGGACAGGAGATTTCCCAGTAAGGACACGAGAGAAAAGTAGAACAGCGGTATCGCTAAGCTCTCCTATCTGCAGGTTTCAATAACGTCAGGGCTTTGGAACTTTAACTTGAAAGTCATATTCATTACTTCTCTCTGTGTATAGATAATGACTATCACCACCCATAGTAGAACTCAGTACTTCAAGAAATTCACACATGGGCGCCCGGGTGGCTCAGTCAGTTAAGCGTACAACTTTGGCTCAGGTCGTGATCTCATGGTTCGTGGGTTCGAGCCCCGCATCGGGTTCTGTGCTGACAGCTCAGAGCTGGAGCCTACTTTGTATTCTGTGTCCCCCTCTCTCTCTGATCCTCTCCTACTTGTGCTCTGTCTCTCTCTATCTCAAAAATAAATAAAATAAAAAAAGAAATTCACACATACAACACACACAACATACACTTGAGAATTGACAAATCCTTTTATTAATGTATTTACTTGCATAATTTCAAACACGTTGTGGCAGAACTTATGAGCATACTTAAACTCTCTTATCATATTATATTGTAGACATAAAATAGTAGCAATAAGTCAGACTACCACATTCATTGTTTTGGAAAGGTAAAGTTTTTCTAATTGAGGCAAATGGCAAAATATAGTTTATATTGATTATTATGAGAAAGAAACAAAAAAAAAAGTCAAAATAAAAAGGCAAAGATGTACCAGTCAATTGCAAGCCAAACTTGGGCATGTGTGTGTGTGTGGGGGGGGGGAGTGCACATGTGGTATAAACAAGAGTATAGTTAATTAATGGTAGTATTAATTAATTGATGGCGGTACTAATGCTCCAATAGCAAAGGTGGCACTAGTACCATCGTAATAGAGTTGCATCAGTAACGGTGATTAAATAAGAGAGAGGGTCTCGAGGGGGAAACAAAAGTTACCTTTGCATGTGTTCCCATGCACCAGCATCAGGCTGGAAATTGCTATACCACCTCACCGTCTAATACAACCAATTTTTTTCCGATTATGAGCAAATGCTAGTGCATGTACTCAAGAGCATGTCCAATCCGAAGAGGAGAAATGTCTTGTTCCCGCTACACAACTTATCTTTATGCTCCTGAAATGTTTAACTGTTTGAACCTTGGTGTGGAGTGAGTGATCCTAGGAAATCGGATTGGGCAATTTACAAGCAGAAATATCTGACTTCTTAAGTTCTCAGTTGTGAACTGACTTCATGGTTCTCCAACAATTAAAGTAAAACTCCCAAAAAGAGAGAAAAGGTCTGCGACTTTATTGTCTGTATCTTCATGGAGACATACCCCATGGGACATAAATAAGTTTTTGTATATTTGTGTGTGAACATACTTAAAATTGCAGAATAAAACTTAGTGATAAACCTTATATGTCATATTATGTGACCTCATATTTAAGTAAAAGTAGTAGTAATTAGGGAAAATCAGATGAACAATTACAACAAACCTCAGCAAACCTACTTCATTACATATTTGTTACCAGCTTTTTAGAAATTTCTTGGACCCAGCAGGATATCAAACTGTAATTACAAGAAGACAATTTATCTGTTAGCAACCACAAAAAATTCACAAGACCTAAAATGTTCAAATCTGTACTCAGAGGACCAAAATATATTTTTATTATTAAAGTAGATGTTAAAAAAGAACAATCTAAGAAATTAAAACAAAAATCAGATATGATGATGATAAATCCTATTAAAAATAAAGCAGGAATCAATAATGATGGCAGCTAAAGTTTATTCTTAAGAAACAAGCTTCAAGAAAAAAAATCCCACGACTCTGACAGGCCAGCTATGACTACAAAAAGTAACCCCAAATTTTGCCTCCTTATTAGAAAGATTGTGGATGTTGGTAAAATAAACAAAACCATTAGAATTGATTTTTTAAAAAGAACTAAAGTCTGGGTTTTTTTTTTTTAAAGAATGGCTATTTATGAACATGAAATGAAATTAATTAATATGTACGAAGGAAATCAAGAAATATGTTAAAGTAGTGGAGTGATATGAACAAGGATTATTCTGAGAGAATACCGAATATTTTTAAACTTATTGATGCATTGCGGACATTACAAACAAGATTCAAAACCCTTTGTATTGTCTGAGGCTGAATGTATACAGAAAATAATCAATGTACCTTCTCTTCTGGAATCCTTCAGTCTGCTGATTTCTTGCTCATTAACTTTTAAAAGTATATGTGATAATTAGAATTTTTATAAAAAGTGGCAATCTATTTTAATTGAAAAAAACTGGTGATGTAAAAATATTTGTGATTTTAAAGTTTAATCTGTGCCTTGCATAATTTATGTTATGTATTTATGACTAGTGATGATTGTTTTTGAGAAAAACAAAGATAACAGTGAATTCCAAACAATTTCTGGGCATTTATATAATTTTAACTTAAATGTTTGGATATTGTATCTTTACTTTTTATCCCTTGGAATACACTTAGATACTTATATGACTTTTTATAATAATTTATTTCATTGGATGAGTATAAATATTGATTTATTTTGGGCGGTTAGATTTAAAAATTACTTGTATTACATATTGTTTTTATCCATATACATTAATTGGTACAAATATCAATGTTTCTGAACATATCATAGAGTCAAACACTTTCTTAGAGATGCAATGTTTCTGATTAATTAAACAAAAAATTCTCATCATGACCAAAAGCACCCTTGAATGATATGGTATTTTTACGCCTCTAAAGTAATTTGCCCTTTCTTGCCTCATTCTGACCTTTTTCATCCTTCTGTAACCCAGTATATATGGGTGGTCGCTCCCCACACGCAGACATTTGCACACATTCATTGGCTTAAAATCACCCTCCTGGTGTATCCTTGCTTGGGCTCAAGCTCAGTCATTTGCAAGAGAGATCTTAACCCACATTCTTCACCCGCCTATCGAGATGTATTCTGTTGGCTTGTACTTTGGTTTTAAATAGTTTTAATTACCTAGAACTTATAACATTTAGGATCCCATCCTTCACACATCACATTTGTCTTGAAAAACCCAAAGTTCTGGCAAAATTAGGCCCTAAAATAACCATACGACAAAAGTGCCGGGAGGCTGAAGAGGATCCATTCTGCTGCCAACCTTAATTCGTAGCCCTTCCCTTTGCCTTAAGTCTATTTACAGGCACTGTCTGGCCTCTGCAAGAATGTCTGAGTTTGTGACAAGATGGATTTATCAGATTTTTCATGTCAGTTGCTCAACGAAGCTTCACTTGATCCTCCTTCTGTTGTAGGAAGCTGGAAACTCTATGAGGGTTTTCTGACGGGATTGTATGCAATATTTGTGTGATGATTCACAGAGAAAACTGGAGGATTCCATCTGCTCAGAATATTAGAAGGAACGTCTGAAAGAATATGTAAAAGTTTCATGTCGGTGTTGTTTATGTTTAAGGGTGTGTGTCTGAGAGAAAAATTCAATATCACTCCTTTGCCCAGGATGCCAGGGCAGACAGAGAAGACCTGGGCAAGTGCCTTTGTTTCAGGTCCACAGGTGGAGTGTGTAAAGTTCCCAGTCTGAGGCCAGTTGGTCAAACTGAGAGAGGGGTTTCCTTAAACACAGAGAGAGATCTTATCAAAGAGACACACAGAGGAAGGTGCTAGGAAACCACAGATGATGCAGATTACATGGGCTTTTGAGTTGGAACCAGGAGCTTCTATTTGCTCCTCACTGCAGACTGCTAGCTAGGCACGCATTTGCATGAACTGGCTATTGTCACTTTTAAGTCCCTGCCTGTGACTTGGCCAAACAAGATGGGTATTCTGGCAGCAGTTCCATGGAGTAGTTTAGAGTTTAGCTAAACTCGTGACACATACCTAGAAAGAAAAGAAAGAACGAAAGAAAGAACAAAAGAAAGAATGAAAAGATGAAAGAAAGAACGAAAGAAAGGAAGGAAGGAAAAAAGAAAGAAAGAAAAGAAAAAAGTTCTTATTTGAACTTCTTAGTTTCAGCAAGAGAGGTGTGATTTTCTAGACTCATATGGGGATTATTGACAAAAAAATTGATTTTTCTGTCTGTATAGACTCTATTGGTGGTGCCATCGATTAATTTTACAATAATAATATTACCTTACCTCTTTTAAACACCACTGTTATTTTTTAAAATGTTTATTTTTGAGAAACAGAGAGAGTTGGAACGCGAGCAGGGGAGGGGCCCAGAGAGATGGAGACACAGAATCCGAAGCAGGCTCCAGGCTCTGAGCTGTCAGCACAGAGCCCCACTCAGGGCTTGAACTCACGAGGTGCGAGATCATGACCTGAGTCGAAGTCAGATGCTTAACTGACTGAGCCACCCAGGTGCCCCATATTACCTTAACTCTTAAGAGAATCTAACTAAATTTCTAGAATATTTGAAATAGATACAATGGATGCGACAGGAAATGTCATTTCAATTTAAATAAATAGAGGAAGTCTTCTTAATCAGCATGCTAGCAAGTAAAACACTGAAAGCATCCTTAAATTGTAATAATAACATTTCAATAAAGGAAAATTGTGAGGAATTAACAACAAAACACATACAAAAGAGCTTTGGCAAATGCAAAGTGCTCAACCAATAATGAAGGCTGAGTGCACACTTTGTTTTTGTGCCCAGTGTACTCTCTATCCTAATGTTTGCAAATGTAGAGTAGGATCAGATATTCTCACTGACTTTCTCAATTCCACTGAAGATTTATGGCTCCTGTTGTAGGTTAGCAAACTGAGTAAAAAAAAAAAAATTGAAAATCATTAACTTGCTGGTTTGGCTTCTGTAAATTGCTTTGCAAATGTATCTCTCTGTTCACTGTTCTGACTAACTCCATGGTGACCACCATGTGGTTCTTTGTTGGAATTATCAGAAGGTGCTAACCTCACCTGTAAATTTGCCTGCTTTCTAAACAGACATCTTAGATCATAAATTGCAGCCCCACCCCCCATTTGAAGCTGACCAGACAAAGCATACGTGTGGGAAGGCACTTAGTCACTATGTCACAGAACCTGGAGTGCCTAACTATAATTGGTCATTTCAAGACCCTCGTTAAGATAAAGAACTTTAAAATTGATAGGGACCCACCAGAACTACTGTCTGTTTGTAAAAATGTGACTGGGTGTCCTGAAATGTTGCAAATTTTAATTGGTTAACTAGATGATGATGTTTGATGCCTTGCTAAAGTCAATATAAGCTCAGTGCTACCTTTGTTTGGGCCATTCTCTGCTCCTTAACACCTGGGAGATCAGGCTTGGCCCGGGGGTAAAATCTTGCCTTGCTTCTGTTCAGCGCTTGGGGGTCTTTACCATCACCTTGTTACAGCTCCAAAGTATATAATGATGGTTTTTGTTACAGTATCTGAACCTCCCAAATTACCCTGTTCATTAGGTTCAGACTTAGAAGAACTATAAAAAATATAATAGAAAATGGGCAAAAAAATATGAACTAAACCCATGTTCACACAGAAAGCATCTATTGATAGCAGTGATAATTAACTCCAGGAAACAGAGAGGTCTAAGAAAACGCAAAATAAAAATAAAAACAGAAAAAGAGAGACTCTACTTGTCGTGGGAATGATCCTAAAATAAAATAAATACTTAATTTTGTTCAAGAGGACACATAGCTGAGTGCATTTTAAATCTTAAATTTGGGACACCTGGGTGGCTCAGTTGGTTAAGCACCCAGCTTCGGCTCAGGTCATGATCTCACAGTTCGTAGGTTTGAGCCCCCGCATCGGACTCCGTGCTGACGGCTAGCTCAGAGCCTGGAGCCTGCTTCGGAGTCTGTATCTCCCTCTCTATCTGACCCTCCCCTGCTTACACTCTCTCTCAAAAATAAAAATGAAAAAATATATAAATAAATATTTTTAACATTTTTAAGTTTTAAATTTTAAAACATTTTAAAGCTTTATAATGAAAACAAACAACTCTGTTATCCACTAATAATTTGGTAAGTAATCATTGATCTTAATGAAGGAAAATAATTAAGAATTTTAATTTATGATAATCAATCTGGATTATAAATGAATGATACTATATGCTCATATTATTACCATTAAATCCTATAAGCTAAGTCTCTCTCTTTTTTTTTTTTATAAATAACGTTGGCTAACCATCAACAGAACTGAGAAGTGAATAAAGCATGTTTTTTTAATGAAATTTTGTCTTAACTCTTGTTTTTTAGTAATTAGTTATTTTTAAGGTAAAATAAACAATTACACTTCCAAAAAATAGGTTTAAATGATGTGTGCCTTTTTTCCCAGGGTATGTGGATTAACGTGAACTAACATAGTTGCTAGATTGTCAGACATAATCAACTGTGTAGCTTCGCCTGAGTTCAATAGGAACAGACACAATGTTAATGATTTCTTGTTAAACAAATGTCACTCTCTTTGCTGTGACATTTTATTCATTCTTTAATTAGGTAATAGATGTAACAACATAGAGGGACAATTATTTCTCTATTAATTTGAATTAGTCTCATTCTCAGAGAGTTATCTAAAATCTTTTGTTATTATGTCCTTTTTTTCTAGGGCATGCATTTAAATTAATCACTCTTTTGGAAGTGCAAGTAATATTTAGGCTATGTAAGAGTGCTTTTGCTGTTTCTTTTCCATAAACTTAAAAAAGTATGTATTTAAATATATAAGTGAACTATTCTGTGTATTACTTGAGGTATTTAAAATATTTCTTGGGGCGCCTGAGTGGTTCAGTCGGTTAGGCATCTGACTTCAGCTCAGGTCATGATCTCACGGTTGGTAGGTTTAAGTCCCGCATTGGGTTGTGTGCTGCCAGCTCAGATTCTGGAGCCTGCTTCAGATTCTGTGTCTCCCTCTCTGTTAGACCCTCCCTTGCTCATACTGTCTCTCTCTCTCTCTCAAAACTAAAAATAAAACATTAAAAATTTTTTTTAAATATTTCTTGTCCTCAAGAGTATGTGAAGTTTAATGAATTATTAGAGGATTGATAGTCGGCATATTATGTTAAAATTATGCATATATGTGATATACTATTATATTTATGTATAATCTCAATTCCTGTGACTCTGTGTAGTAAAACTCAGTATGTGTAAAGTGTGCACACATGTGGGATAAACAGGTAGGACTGAAATGGATTTTTGAATCAAATGCCTATAGCTTATGAGAATCACCCATCAGCACATTTCTCTTGTCTCTTAAAAGAGTGAGAGAACGGGGTGCCTCAGTGGCTCCGTTGGTTAAGTTTCTGACTCTTGATTTCTGCTCAGATCATGATCTCATGTTTGTGAGACAGAGCCCTGTATGGGGCTCTGGGCTGACAGCACGAGGCTGCTTGGCACTATCTTTCTTCCTCTCCCTCTGCCCCTCCTCCCCTCATGTTAAATCCTATAAGACGAAGAGAATCATTGAATTGCCCACATCCACCAAAAACAATGGTATACAATATTGTTTTGAAGATTTACCGTTTCAAGTGGCATTTGACAAGTGGCATTTGTCATAGTCTCTCTTCATTGCTACCACAACACCAAGGGGGAAAGGGGATCAAAAATATCACAAACATTTACCACTTGAGAACTATGAGTGATAGTCACTATGTTACAGTTTTGGAAGAATTTCTCCAAACCATAAATCCATAAAAAGAAAATAAAAGTACATTGATGATCCATGACTGATAGAAGATGCAGCTCAGATAAGTGGACAGACATGAGGTGAAAACAAATTGGGCACACGTCGTCTTCACCTGGAACCAGACCACAGTGAAATTTCGACTTTTCATTTCACTGGTATTCGTGGTCTGAGGGCTAGGTCGTGGGAAGGGGAGAATGAACACAGCATCAGGGGTTTGCAGCTGTGGGTCTGAGAAAGGAACACCCTCAGCACGTCGGTCTCGGAGACCATCTTCAAGAACAAGCTGTAGGCTTCCTCTTAACACCCCTGGCTCTCAAAACAATCCCTCTTTATTTGAAAATACAAAGATATGAAAATAGACGCGAGACTTTAGAGAACACACTGTTAAACGAATTAATGGGACATCTATTTGAAGATTCAAAAGACCAAGAGAGAGAAAATATCTGGAATTCGCAGTGACGTACCCACTTTAATGTCTATGGATACAAAGCCTCCAGAGAAAAATAAGGAGAAAATGAAGGAGAGGACATTCTGAAAGTGATATATGGTGAAAACAGCGCAGGAATTGGACGCTCAAAATCTGTTTTTTTTTTTTCCTTTTCTGGTGTTTGTTTTGAAATGAAAACATCACAAATGCCAAACCAATATACCTACAGGAAGGAGCACATGTCTCGGGCATTCATTTTCCATATGCAATAAAGGTACTTATTAACGTTGAGGCAGGATGAGATCCATGGTGGTTCAGAATGCAGACAAAGAAAAGAAATTTCTCCAATGGAAAAGTTTATCTGAGTTGAGAAATAACTCAAATAGTTGTCTCAATATAAATGAATACTATTTAAGCAGGGTTTATCCGTATAGGAGAGTAAAACTTCTAATGTGTCAAAAATGTAGTGTTTGAAACTGATTAATTAGCAATTTAAATTTTAAAGTAAATTAAAACTCTGTTAATTGAAAACTAAACACTTTTAACTTAAAAAAGACAAAGAAATGTTCATCATGAAGAAGTTTGATGAGTTCAAGTCCAGGGGACCATCGGGATTCATTTCATCTAATGGATATTTTATAGACAGTTTTATTTTCTTTCAATGGCTTTATGGGAGATATTTCATTTTTCATTTCCCTTCATGTCAGTTAGTCAGAAAGTCTTTAAATGAATATGTAATGATTCTTGATTAATATTTTAAGGCACTAAATATTTTAACAATTCTGACAGAGCTATAAAACAACTTCTAATTATATTAATGTGTAAAGGAAGGGGAAATGTGATAGAGGAAGGAAAATAATATTCAATAAATTGCAGGCCTATAAATTTAAACTCCAATAATAAATTACTTAAATAACATCACATCATATCCTGAAAAATAACAATCACTGCTAGAATATTACCAAATAATCACTGCATGATAAATTTTATCTTATGATTCGAGTAATTAGATAGAAACATCTAAGGATATTATTAGTTCAGCAACAAGCCCTAATGTTACTTTGGCCCACATAGTGTCCAAAAAATATAGTCCAGATAATATATTCGGATATATTCAGCTGATACAGATATAGTTATTTGTATATTTATTATTAAATAAAATATCTGTAAGATGTATAATAAATAATAACTTAATTATCCATATTACTTAGACCACATCTTAATTAATTAACATTTACTAACGATTATTAACTCTAAGTATTGTAAAATATCCATGGAGATTGTACTGTTAGCTAAAGTGTAATGGCAAATAAATAATATTCATGTTACATAAATCAGTGCTGTAAGCAAACTGCCTTTGTCCAAGTTGTATTTTTGGAAATTCCGATTTTAAAACAGAGTGCAAGTTTAAACGTCTTGTGCTCTAGGTTCCTATCTATAATATGGTAATAATAATACTTATCTGACACAACTCTTGGAGGTTTGATTAATTAATTACATACAAAATCAAAAATAAATGCTAAATTCACATGAACACATAATTCTGTTGCAGTGGGGCGATTACCTCTGGGCTTTGTGCCGAATGAGATGTACAGAGCAGCAGAAGGTTTAAAACACAGAACAGATGAACATAGGGTACCAGAAAGAGAAACAAGATAAAATCAGAGAGGGAGGCAAGCCAAAAGAGACTCTTAAATACGGAGAACAAACAGGGTTCCTGGAGGAGAGGTGGGGGGTGGGCTAGATGGGTGATGGGCATTAAGGAAGGCATTTGTTAGGTTGAGCAGTGGGTGTTCTATGTAAGCGATGAATCACTAAATTCTACCCGTGAAACCACTGTTACACTATTTACTAACTAACTTGGATTTAAATACAATTTTTAAGGAAAGAAATAATGAATGATGTCTGAATTTTTCCGATGCTTTGAGTCACCAGGACAGTGAGAGAAGATGGATTTAACTTTGATCCGTTAAGTGTAAATGCATTTGTACCTAGCATTGTGTTTACAAGTCTGTCTACAATTGCTAAATAGCAGCTAGTGATTTAATAACAAAATTCCTGTAGGGGTTTAGATTGTAGAAAATGAAATAGTTAACACATACTAATTATTAAATAATAAATGCTTTCATTTTCACAGGGAATGTTAAAAAGATTA
The DNA here is from genome assembly GCA_004023845.1 of Helogale parvula. Taxonomy (NCBI): domain Eukaryota; kingdom Metazoa; phylum Chordata; class Mammalia; order Carnivora; family Herpestidae; genus Helogale; species Helogale parvula. The sequence continues at coordinate 158,565 of PJEM01002154.1, forward strand.
TTTAGCAAACTTTTATTAACTCAGAGAAATATTATTAGGAGTAGGATTCTTTATTTTACAGTGTTTATGTGTCAACTACATTATAAATAAAGCATGAATAAATGTTCATTTTAGTTTAGCATGATAATTTAAACTGCGTTATGTAAATGCTTTCCTCAGAGGAACAAATGTAGTAAAATGCAAATTGTGGACAGTTAAAATAGCTGACACGTGTTTTTTGGTTCTTTATTAATATGATGGGCTTCTAGTGACTTACTGTATGGAAATAAATGTCAAATTATTATTACTAATTTATGCATAGAGTGGGAAATATATTCTTAAAACAAATTCATTTTTGTATAATTAGTTCTTATATTTACTCATGCTTCATTTTTTTAAAGGTAAAAGAACCAAAACAAATGAGCAAAAAAAAAAAAAAGATGAGAAGTTTCTTCCTAAGTGTTAAAAGAACAAATAATAACAGATTTTTCATTTAGAGCTATTAAATGTATCAGAATTAAATTCGACATTATTATTAATACAGTGATGTCCAGTGTGAAATATAATACAAGCGAATATGTAATTTTGAATTTTCCAAGATTCACACTAAAAAGAGTAAAACAAAATCAATCAAATGAATCGTATTAAACAACATCCAACATAGTACCCATTTGACACGTAATTTATGTGAAATCGCTAATCTCACAACCATATAGAATAACTCAGGTGTCCTAAGTCATTGTGGGGCAAGCAGTGGGAACATAATGAAATCAAATGGAATGAGGATTGGTCTAGTCTTGGATGGATACATGACCAAACTATTGTGGTAATAACATTCCACTTTCTGTTTCTCTAGATCACTTCCAGTGTGAGCATTTTTTTTGAGGTGACTTTAAGCTGCCTTATAATACTTATTCTAACACCTAACACAGCACTTAAATCTCATAGCCACTCATCCTTTCCCAGACTTCCAGAAAATTCCACATTCTTGACGCAAACACCTATCATCGATATATGCATGGTTTAAATTTATTTTGTATTTTTATATCCTACTGATAAGGACATATTGGATTACTGTTATTACCAAAAACTGTTCTCGGTACTCTGATGAAAACACAAATCAGTAAAATACAGTTTCAGCACTTCAGGAAATTGCAATCTGCTAGAAAAAAAAATAATTTGTAGTCTATTAAAGATAAATGTAAAAATCTAGCACTTAGATCAATGTTATTTCCTGAAAAATATGATCGAAGAGAATTTATACTTAAGGCAGATCATGGGAAAGTAATGTTGTCAGGTTAAACAGAAATTCATAATAAATGTCCGCTTAAATTTGAGTTTCAGATAAGGAAAATATAGTATTTTACATTATTTTTTAAAGTTTATTTACTTAAAGAGAGAAAGAGGGACAGAGAGAGCGAGCGAGCACACATGTAAGCAGGAGAGAGACAGAGAGAGAAGGAGAGAGAGAAAGAGAGAGAGAGAGAGAGAGAGAGAGAGAGAGAGAGAGAGAGAGAGAGAATCCCAAGCAGTGACAGCACAGGGCTGGACATGATGCTCCATCTCAGGAACTGTGAGATCATGACCTCCATGGAGGTCAAGAGCTGGTCTTGTAACTAACTGAGCCATCCAGGCATCCCCAACAGTATTTTAACAATAAATATGTTCCATGCAATACGTGGAACTTACTCATTTAAAAACTGTTTAGATTTAAAACTCAAATTCCACTGAGGATTCCATATTTGATCTTGCAAATCTGTTTGAAAGACACTCAGAGGTGGGATTGCCTGCAATTTCTGTTTACTAAATGGCTGCCAAAAAGGATGCAACACTAATTTAGGTGAATATATTGTACGTCATGAGAAAGGTGAGAGTGTTTATGCATTGTTTATGCGTAAGGCGGATGCAAAGTATTTTTAGTTCTTAATGTTATACATCAGCAGAGTTATCAGTATAATGCTTAGGATGGCAGAGATTTGAAAGTGATTTGAAAATGAGTTATGTGGATGGAAATGTAGCAAAAATTTTCAGAAAGAAAGGCAACTTTCAACATCTAAAGGGCTGTAATGTGCAAAGGACTCACCTTCTTACCGTTTCATTCTCTTATCAAAATAAAACATGACTTATATGTACTTCTTACAGTTCATGCAAAAGGCAGATGGACACAATTCATCTCAAATTGCTTCTCATTGACTCTTCTTTTATTCAGGTTAATTAGATTTTGTATTCCTTCAAATATAATTCTAATTTACCTAATGGTTATATATATTTCACAGAAATTATTTCCTATGAAATTATTAATATGTGAATCCTGGTTAAATTTTAATAAATTTTGTACATATTTCAAAATCAACCTCAGTAAATTGAATAAAATTAATAAGTACAGTTCAAAAGCAGCCTTGAGTTCTATCTGTACTTAAAAATCTAGGTTAATTTCATCTGAAATGTAGCCAATTTTTCTCTGTTAGATAACTTGGGAATATAAATAAATAAGTAAATACTAATGAGAATAATGTGAGAAATCTACTGCAAGCGTATCTCTATTTTCTTTGAATAAAAGCTAACAAAAATAACATTCTAAAAAAACCATTTATTTAAAACAATCATATCACCTTTACTGATAGTCATTAATTCCAAATTTAGGAAATCTAAAAATTTAATAATATTATTATTTTTTAATGTTTATTTATCCCTGAGAGAGAGAGAGACAGAGCACAAGTGGTGAAGGGGCAGAGAGAGAGGGCGTGTGACACAGAATTCGAAGCAGGCCCAGGCTACAAGCTGTCAGCACAAAACCCGACATGGGGCTGGAACCCACAAACTGAGATCATGACCTGAGCCAAAGCCGAACACTCAACTGCCTAAGTCACTCAGGTGCTCCTCTAAAAACTTATATAACAAAATGTCCGGTCACTTCTTACATGTGCATTTCTGTAGTTTTCTTGAGCATTTTGTGCATTGGGCATGTAACTGACAGTAATCTAACGAGTTACAGGGTTTTGTAATTCTTGATCTAAAAGATGATCTATGAGAATGGACTTGCCACCTGTGGAAATTAAACAGAAAATTTGGCTTCATATACCTATTCTGCCATTAACAATTAAAGTGAAGCTATCAACACAGAATTCAATCAATTCTAGTCCCAGTATCTGGTTTCCACAAGATGCAGATTTTTTCCTTTCTAAAATGTAAAGCTGAAGTCACTTTAATGCACCGATTATTCTCAAGAGGAAATCAAAACGTGTTAACATTACTCATCTCATGTCAACACAACTTATTTCTCCTTGAGATCCATTTCTTTATACTTATTTATAAACAATGAACTCTCTAGAGTGCTCTGGGTGTACTTATAAGGATACTATTAGCTTTGCTTGGATTTCCCTTTCTCTTTCCTCATATTTGTAGCAGAATCTAATCAGATCCTCAGAATATTACACAGATATCACCTTCATGCATTCATCCACTCAGCCACTCATTCAGTGATGTTACAAACATTCAACATGCAAAGCTCTAGGTGCTGTGAAGGTTGACAAAACAATGTAGAGCCCTTGCTTTCACAAACCTTACACATTTGTGGAGACAGAAGGAAACAAAGATCAAGGATGTATAGTGCTATGTATGAAGGGGAAAAAAAATCAGGATTAGGCATAGAATGGGAAGTATTTCATATAATACTGTTAAGGATGGTCATTTGTAGGATAAATGAATCAGTGCTGAATACAGGAAGGACTTTTGGGACACATGATATTTAAAATACAAGAGATAGATGAGCATTGATAAGAAGTTGATAATTTATAAGATCCTCACATTCAGTGAGTAAAATTGGCTAAATGAGTAGTATACGGGAGAAAAAAGGATATGTTAGTGTGGGCTTATGAACGATTGTGACTAATAGTCATTTTAAGTTGTGAAAAATATGAATACATATTTCTTTTTACACTCCTTTTAGCACTGATTTAAAGCAATCTGTTATGGCCTGTAGACTGAGAAGGGAAAGAGAATCCTGTCAAGGGCTTTATTTTTTCTCCCAGAGCAGTGATTCTGACATTATCTTTCAGCTGATTAGAACCGATTTTTAAAATATGGAGATATTCACATACCCCCATAGACAAGTTAAGGAGCCAAATAAATAGGGGATTTATTACAAGAAAGAAAACTATTCTTCCTTATGGCAAGTTAATATTCACAAGTTCCTTATTACACTATGTTTTAAAATCCATTGCATTTTTCTAATTATAGGATACTATTTTCCTGCTTGTAGTGTTTACCTACTAGTATCTATTGTGTATGAAAACTTTGATCCTTTGAGAGTATGGAAACTGTAGGAGAAATGGTAAAGTTATGGTCTAGAAAGCCATGAAGTATTCTAAACCTGAAGCCTGTCTTTCTCCCCAACGTTTAATTCCAGCATCTATTTTATGTATTTGCATATTTGAGTAATTTGTTATATTTGAAATATTCACAAACTTTTACAGGTAATCTAAGGTTGAACTTCTATTTGTGGCTAAGTCTTGCTAGGAGAAAGGAAGATTCTAATAGAGATAATAGAAATAATAGAGATAAAAGGAAGACCTGGAAATGATTCATTCTCTATGGAATGAGGTTTGGAGAAGGGAAATTAATTTTTTGACAGTAGTTGGTCACTAGGGAGCAGAGGGTTTGTTAAGGTCCCAGTGTCTGAAGGACATTCTAGGCTCATCCATGATTTGGGTGATAATTAATTGGAGGATAGACAAAAATCCTTGCTCCTTTAATGTAAAGGAATCAAAAGTGTAGAATCTCAAATATGATTCTCTGTACCACTTTTTCCACAATATATAGGCATTCCAATCAACATATATATAGAAAGCATACCATTAGAACTTGGTACAGAAAATAGATATTTGGCTGGACATAGATTTTTGCAACCATACAGAATTCAGAGAGGAGAACTGGAGAAAAGCAAGTTTATGGTTTAGGTGAGTATCAGAAAAGCTTAGGGAATGTTGTGATTGATCATCTTGAGTTTCAATAATATCTCTAGGCTTGATAAAAATAAGAAAATCATGAAGGAAACTAACCATGTTGACCAAGTTATTAGAGTTGCCAACTCTAAATACTCACTTCTATAAATTACTGCCAGGATAAAATGATATATGCTTCCTAGTGGTTAGAATTAATAGTAAATGTTAAAGTTTAAAAAGATGGTATTTTTTGATGCAGCAATCCCATCATTTGGAATATATTCTTTATTTCAGCCTTTTATTGGAGACATTGCAAAACAGAAGATTTATGGAATCCTTCTCTCTATATATAAAGAATGGCTAATATTGTCCTTTAATGAATAAGCATCATTGAATTAATTTGTTCATTACATATTAAAGAGTAAAGAAGTGAAAAATAATGCAAGTGAATGCAAAATAAGTGAAAGTGAAAACTAATAGAAAGAAGAGATCATGAAAGCCCCAAATTTGTTTTTTTTTGCCTCAGTAAATTTCTTTTATTTTATTTTTTGAATATTACACAATTTATTTTTTAACATATGCAATTATTTTCCATCATTTACAATACAGTAGTTACAATGACACTCCAAACAGAAAAGCAAAGTAAAAAATCAAAACCCCAACTTCTATTTCATGTAATTAGACTTATACAGAAATTAGAAGGTTAACTAACAACTAGTTAGTCACCTAATTTCACAGCTATCTGAAGTGGCAATCGTTATATAGCAGCTTATCTATGATACATTCAAGATAAGTGATACAATTTATTACTTGCCCATAAGTTAAAACACAGCCTGCTTAATACCTTTTCTTAAATTCCACCTCTATACTACAATATATTTGAGGTCCATGCAAAAAAGTAGCTACCTTTTATATAGGAAATGGATGATTAAGTCTTTGGTGCTGTAAAACAACTTCATTTAAACATAACCACCTACTTTTTTGCATGGACCTCAAGTATATTGTAGTATAGAGGTGGAATTTAAGGAAAGGTATTAAGCCCCAAATTTGAATTTTATTAATAGAAGAGAACAGTTAAGCAGAGTATCTTGAATAAGGATGCACAGTACATTAATATTGTCTGTTAATGTAAAAATATTTTTGAGACAACATTCCTTGGTTCATGTACTCCATTTTCTTGCTTAAAATGAATTAGCAATGCAAAGTCTAATTTCCAGTTTTAATGGCTTTGAAATATTTTGAAAAGATCCTAAAAACATCTGTAAAGCCAATCAGAAGCATAATTCTATAGTATTTATTACTTTTTCCCATATTGTAATACTTTCTTACAATTAACTAATTTAGTTACATTTTTGCTGGATGAATTTATAAATATTTACACAATACTAAAGCAGTTTTTAAAGAGAGAAAATACTTTGTACACATAGACCAGGTTTGCTAGCATTTAATTAAAATATGTATTGGCAATATAATATGTAATTTGTATAACTAGGTTTGGGAAAAGACATAACTGATTCTTGGTAAGCACTTAACTCAGTTAGTGGGAGAAAAAAACATAGGTGTATCAGGGGAAAAATTAATATTAAAGGAGTCCAGTAAATATTTGTTTTAGAAGCCATAGAAAGCATCAGTTAATTTAAGATCTTATTTGGATTGAAATAAATAGGAAGAGCTTCAACTGAAATTACTGTCTCATCAAAAATTAACATTAGCCACTTCTGCCTCTGAAGATAAGAGCAGTATCATATAATTGAGGAAAATACTTTCCTTAGTGGTTACCTTTATGTGATCTTGCTTACAGAAGCAGATTACTAATGCTAGGAAGTAAAACATTATCGTTAGCATCTGTTATGGGTAAAAGTTGTTGTCCTAGTGATTTTATCATAGTAATAGGCATTTATAAACAATTGGCATTTATTCTTTCCCAGTTTTTCAAGACGGCATAATCACAAACTTTAGTTTAAGAGATTTTCTATACAGGTATATTTATTAAGCTTTATCATGGGAAAAGAGGATTAAAATGAAAACAATGTGAATCAATCTCTGTTGAACCACAAGAAAGTTATTTAACCTTTTTGAACGTCTATGAAAAATGCATAACAAAAACTATTATGTAGAATCATCATTAAGATTAAACGTGGTCTTCCACATAACAAATGGTTCCAGTAATATGAGTTAAAGACACTTGAAATGAGGAAAGCATTATTGATTCTTGAGAGTTCAACTGTAAAATGTATGCATGATAGAATTGAGAAGTAATGTTGAGTCACTTAAAGAGATTAAAAGTCTGATAGGTCAGCAGAATCTTGCTATAATATGATTTAATATATTGAGAAAGCCAAGGTTTCAATACATCTACTGCACCTAATTTAATGTTTCTCACATTTAAGGAATGGATTCGTCTTTTTAAAATACATAACCAAAACAAGAAATAAAAAGTTAACAGGCATTCAATATCAGTTTATAAAGTTATAAAAAATATTTAAATCTAGATTTGATATAAACCAACTAGGACCATAGCTCACATAGAACAAACAAAATACCCAAAAAGCAAAGCCAGCAAACAAAGCAAAAGATGAGGAGTTATTATGCAAATGATATACAGACACGGCTATATTTGGTCCATGTAAAACAACATAGAGAAGACTCTCCTTATCCTTTTCTCTAAGAATATGTATGGTTTCTAGAAGTAATGCAAGAGACAAGGGAAAGGGACCTCTGAAATGTAGAAAGAGGGTGATTAGGAACCCAAAGACTAGAGGAATAACACAGTGGCAAGGTATCTTAGAATCTTTCTCCTACTCTAAAGGTAGGTACGGCCCATGGAAGAAGACAACTCAGGCTTGGACTTTGGGATATCCAACCTGGCAACAGATCATGTCCAGGTAGACTCATTTGTCTGCTGAACTGTGTGTCCTGACAGCAACACCAGGCGAGGTTAGCAGAATGAGCAACAAGGATTGGTTGAGCACTTTGCTGACACTAAGCAGCCAAAGGAAACACTACCCTTTCCCATCGCACCTGAGACTCCCTTCTTTCAGGAGGGATAGCATATAGCCTGGCGAGGGTGATGGACTTCTATAAATGTGCACTCATGAAGAACTCTTTGCCACTCAGGGGAATATTCTCCCACAAGAAACACCCGCTAAGGAAGCGTGGTCATTTTTGTGGATTGGAGACTCTTACCCCATGCAAGGTCTGGTTCAGAGAGGTTCCTCTGCCCTCTCAAGCAGAAAGAACCAGGACCAACAACAGGAGACAAACCAAACGGATCGATGTAGTTCCATAAGGGCTCTGCATGTTCATTGTCATTGTCACAACAGCCCACAAAAGAATCCCACAATCTATCCCCATGATAAAATTCAATGGGGTGAATGGTTGCCTAAATGAATCAATGAATGAATGAATGTGTAGGTAAGTAAGTAAATAAATAAATATGTCCCAAACTACTTCAATAAATGGCAAAATGTCCAAGATATATTTAAAAATCGTCCATCATGCCCAAAACTAGGAAAATCACAACTTGAATTAGAAAAGACCATCACTGGCTGTCAACATTGAGATGAATCAGATATTGGAATGATCTGACAGGTATACTAGAGTAACCACCTTACAAAATGACTCAACAAGCAGTTATAAATTCTCAGGAGGCAAGTGAAGAAAAATCAATTAGAAACTCTGGGGAAAACTGAGGTTATAAAAAAAGTAAATTATAGAATTAGAAAAAATAATAGAATTTAAAAAAATTGGTTCCAATGTTTATTTATTTTTGAGAGAGAGAGACAGAGTGCAAGTGGGGGAGCGGCAGAGAGAGAGGGAGACGTAGAATTCAAAGCAGGCTCCAGATTCTGAGCTGTCAGCACAAAGCCCATCATGGGGCTCAAACTCACAGACTGAGAGTTCATGACCTGAGCCAAAGTCAGATGCTTAACTGACTGAGCCACCCAGGGGCCCCTAAGAAAATTTTTAGAAAGTAAGGTAATCAATCATTAAAGATTATTTTGAAAATGCATAAAATAAAGTGCAAAGAAATAAAAATAATAAAATAAAATAAAAAACATCCAGGACCTGTGGGGCACTAAAAGACACCCATCATTTAGGCACTGGAGTTTCAGATAAACTCAGACTTCCCAGCCTCCAAAACTGTGAGAAATAATTGTTTTTTGTGTAAGCCACCTTCCCTACGCTAATTTGTTGTGAACAAGTACCCAAAACAACCACTGAAAGAAGTATTACAAAGTGACTCCCTCAAAAACACTACAAATACATCAAAGATTCTTTAAAAATGTTCACATAATACACAAGAAAGCAAGAAAAGAGAAGTGGAAACAGAGGAAACAAACAGCAAACATATGGTAAAATAGCATACTTAAGCCCTAATTAGGACGCATTAAGTGTTTTAAAGGTAAATGGCGTAAATATACCACTTAAACAAACAAACAAAACAAACAAAACCCTGGCTCAAGTACATACTGTTTACAAGAAACTCACTTTAAATCCAAAGGCTTTCATAAGCTGAAAGTAAGCATTCATTTCCAAAAGAGAAAATGTATATGAATATCAAATGAAACATACAATGAATAAAATTAAGCAGCAATTTTTAAAATAAATGAATGATATTATTTAACAGAATAAATTTGGTTTTAATGCAGCATGTTTAAAATCAAGTATGCTAGATAAGTTAGATATTTCAAACCCCTTTTTTTTTCTTTTTATGGATCATCATTCCAAGTGTTTATAGGATAAATTAATGAAGCAATCCATAAAGTGATAACTGGAAGACAGTTAACAACACGGTGGCCTAGTTGGTACTCAGTTCCAACACACTGTTTCCAAGTGGGAACAAAAGATAGATATTGATAGTTTACATTTTTCAAGATATACATGAAATCTAGAATTTTCTTGAAATTTCTTATATTTATACATATACAGCTAATTATTATTCACTGTTTTAATCCTGTGTGAGTCAAACCAGATGGCTGGGTATATGTCTCACCTGTGGACTACAAGTCTGCCATTTCTGGTCTCAAACTATTGTCAATTAGCCTTGAACTTGATCTGGCTTCTTTGGAAGCAATGCTTGCTGTATTAAGTCCACCTATCTTTGTTTCTCATTATCTCCAAACAATTAAAATAGCACTACATGCCATGAATACAAAGAAAATGGAAATACTTACATTTTTAAGGTCATATTCTAAATTAAAAGACCTCAGTTTATGTGTTTTTGTGAATTGTGAGTATCTGTTTTGGCGGCCAGATTAACATAAAATTAGAATGCAAATTTAAATATATCCATAGAGATTTTGCATATTCTAGAAATGCATCTTTGTATGTCTCTTAGAGAAAATTTACCTTGAAATATTTAGACTCCTACCCAAAGAATATTTCAGCTAGAACATTTGTTATGAATGTATTGTAACAGAAATACAAAAAAAGTAAAGTTTGATTTTTTTTGCAAGATGATTCTTCATCTAAGTTGAGTGAATGACTCTAATTTTTAGATTATATTTAACATAAATCTAAATCTCTTATTTTAGTTCCATGCATACAACTCATCACCTAATAAGGATTGGATTCCTGTAGCTTTCTTAAAGGATAAGAGTCCATGGCTCATGCCTGTCTTAATGTGTGCGTTGCTTGTGACAGGACTAGTTATCACTATAAAACTGTATGACACTAATTATTATAACACTCTAGGTTCAAGTGTCTAGCTATTCCTTCAATGTATTATAAAAGCCCCACTATAAAAATCCTAGCCTTTTTGGGCATCTTTTTACTTATCAAAGCCATTATAATATGGTTGAAAGTAAAAAATGTAAATTATTTTCATTTTTCAGATAGTCACTAGAAATTTTGGCACACTGTTAACTCAGTCTTAGAAACCAATTTCTTTCAGATACATATAAAAATGAGAATTATATACTATTTATTATTGCTTAAATTGTGAATCAGCTTTCATTAAAACATAAGGCAAATATGAATATTTTAAAATAAAAGTGCAACAAATTAATAATATACTGAGTATGGTCAAAAATAGTTTTTAATTCTTGGGGCACCTGGGTGGCTTAGTTGGTTAAGTGGCCGACTTCAGCTCAGGTCATGATCTTACAGGTCGTGGGTTCAAATCCCTTGTCGGGCACTGTGCTGACAGCCCAGAGCCTCCTGGGGCCTGCTTTGGATTCTGTGTCTCCCTCTCTATCTTCCCCTCCCCAGCTTGTGCTCTGTCTGTCTGTCTCTCTCTTTCTCAAAAATAAAATAAAAAATTTTAAAAATATAGTTTTTAATTTGGATAAGCAATTTACTGTGTTAATATGTATATTGCACTCACTCTTTTTAATATGTAGCTATTTCATCTGTAAAATACACATAGAATATATCATCACTAGAATACATCATCACTAGAAAGTAGAAGACAATGAGAGAATGTGAAAATAATCACCTGGTTTGTTATATGTTTTATACACTCAAATTTACATATTGCTTTTAAAATTTTTGTTCATATATTTTAGGAATAATAAAATATGTTGATCTTTAATATGCTGATCACATATAGATGCCATTTTTATTTTTATTTTATTTAAAACTTTTTTTATGTCTTTCATTTATTTTTGAGAGACAGAGAGAGATAGCGCGAGCAGGGGAGGGTCAAGGAGAGAGGGAGACACAGAATCTGAAGCAGGCTCCAGGCTCTGAGCTGTCAGCACAGAGCCCGATGAGGGGCTGGAACCAATGAACCACAAGATCACGACCTGAGCCGAAGCCGGCTGCTCAACCGACTGAGCTACCCAGGCGCCCCCACTTTTTTAAAATTCTAATATTTAATATTTAATAGCAAACATATTACATATTTAATAGCAAACATTAAAATTTAAGAAAACCATATGATAGGTAGCAAAAGGAAAAAATTATAAAATACAAATTCATATGTAATTAGTATATAGATTCAATAATTATAACTACATATTTTTTAAAATTTAAAAGTTTTGGAAAGGATCCATTATTCTGGTTAAAACAATCTTTATAATATAGGGTTAGTCCCTATATTTAATTTTTAGATTATAGTGATCATTTTGAAAGATACATATTTGTCTGAAGTGTACTTAAGACACCAACCTTTTTTTTTTTCTTTAATTTTTTTATTTTTTGAGAGAGAGTGCACAAGTGGGAGAGGGGCAGAGAGAGTAGGGGACAGGCTCTCCACTGACAGGCTGATGGCAGAAAGCCCTGATGTGGGACTAGAACTTAGAAAGCACCAGATCATTCACAGACCATGAGATCATGACCTGAGGCAAAGTTGGACACTCAACTGACTGAACTACCTAGGTACTTTGACACTAAACTTTTCTTAAATTAATATACAAACAATAGCCAAATTGAGTATGTATTAATGAATATTATTTATTAATGAAGATTTAGAATGAAATTATGTCATTTTGCAAGCCTACATTGCACAGAAATTGCAAATTCAGTTTGATTTAATTGTCTAACTTTATTTATAAAGAGTATATCCTTAATTATATAACCTTCTTTTTTCCTAAAATAGAACAACTCAAATTGTCACTTAACATAGTAAGACATAATTTAACAGTTGACTATGGTCCCTAATTTTAAATGCTTGTTTATCATTTGGAAAAAACCTCAATCATCTTCATTTAACTTAGTTGCCAAGGAGCACAAAGTGAGTTGTCCTAAAATACATCAGGAAATAAACAATCTAAAAACAATATGTATGAATGTATAGAAAGTAAATGAAGCCAAAAGATAGCTACAGACTTGTGTATCTGCTTTTTTCAAACCTTGCATAATCTTTTCCTCTGAAACAAACAACAATCAAACATACTTCAGCTGTGACAACAGATAGTCTCATAGACAAAGATGTAATCATTTTGCTGTAACTTCTGGTGATCTGAGTATATTGGAACATCAGTTGGGAACAATACCCTTCAATACAGATTTAGTATCCACTGTGTTGTTTCACACTATTAATTGGAATTTAAATCACCACTTTTTGTAAATGTTTAGATGGATAATGAGTTAATGTTAGAGAAGGAAAGATTGGGAGTTTATATCTGATTACACTAGTTTCTAGTGACTGAAACTTTGTACTCTAGGAAAAATTACACAGGGACCCTCTGATCAGTTATCATTCTAGGTGCCTATAGTGGTCCAGGCAAGAAATTTTCAGAGCTGTGTTGCATTGCGTGCTTACCATTATCTAATTTTCCTTCCATCTTCCACAGGTTTCAGATCTGTGTTCTAATGTGAAACTCTCCTTGTTTACTCCACTTTCCTCTACCTTTACTTGTCCACCAGTATTTCCCCCAAGAAATCTGTTGCATATCTTATTACAATTTGGTCTCTGCTTATCAGAGGAACAAAACTAATACAATGAATCATTCAATAGAAAATTTTGAGCCAGGGGTGCCTGGGTGACTCATGACTTAGGCTCAGGTCATGATCTCATGGCTCTTGAGTTTGAGTCTCACACTGGGTTCTGTGCTGACAGGTTGGAGCCTGGAGCTTACTTCAGATTCTGTGTCTCTGTCTCTCTCTGACCCTCCCTTGCAAGTGCTCTCTCTCTCTTAAAATTAAATTAACATTAAAAAGTTAAAAATAAAAAAAGTTATTGAGTAAAGAATGAATAGATGAAATATTTTGGGGATTAATTTCACATTATTTGGTGTATCTGAAATGTTATTTACCCCATTGTTACAATGTTACTATTTTAATGAAAACCCCATCGTATCTCAGTTTATTTACTTCGAACAGTTAGATTATCAATTTCGACTTAAAATAAGGCACCAAATCCCATTACGTTTGAACAGATATTCTGGTAAACATAATTATAGGGAAACTAGTTAAATTGGGTGCAAAACAATTCAGGAGCAAATTACAGTACTAAAAGGATTCTTCCCATTACTATAAATATATAATCATTATTCTACTTTTCTTTCAAGTTGATTGACTCTCCTGGGGTTAGTGAGAGAAATTTACATATTTGTCTTTTATGTTAATCTCTGAAGGTAAACTCTACAAAGGCTATTAGAAAATGAAAAAATTCCCCTGATTAATTGTTTCTGATGTGTAACAATTAGCAGAAACCAATCATTTGCATTTTAATAACATTGTAACCATCTGTTAAAAGAATGCATTAATCTTGATTAGCTTGATTCCAGACACTTACGGTTGGGGTTCACTGATGTGTACACTGATAAGGAGATTTTTAAAGTCATGTATAGCTTTAATTTCCACAGTGAAAAGTAACTGAAGAGAATAATGCAAGTTTAACTGATGTGCTGATGGAGCAAGGAAAAACAAAAAAGAGTAGCGAGGAAACAAGAAATTTGGATAAAAACAAATAATTTAAATCAGAAAAGACATTGAATTTATTTTATATTTTTTATTTCATAAACCTTCATAAAAATTACCTTATGATACCTGAAGAACTACGAATGACAAGACAGTGTTCCCCCCACAAAAGTCAAATATGAAATATACACTTGTAGCCTACATATAGCCCACAGGACCTGTGAGACAAAAAATTAAATTTGTTCAATTAATAGAAAACTATTCTACTAGATCATTAAAAGGAAGATTAAAGGGACCAATTTTTTTTTCAAAATATTGATTGATCATTGATTGATTTTTCTTATTGAAGTATGATTAACACACAGTGATGCATTAGTTTCAGGTGTACACAATGATTCAACAGCTCCATACATACGTTACTCAGTGCTCATCATGGTGAATGCAGTAAGCAATGTTACTACCGTCATACTGACTACATCCCCTACGCTGCACCTGTCACCTCCATGACTTACTTATTTTGTAACTGGAAGTTTGTACTTCTTAGAGTCCCTCACCCATTGAATCCATCCACCACCCACATATTCTCTGGATTTAAGAGTTGATTTCTTTTTGTTTGTCTCTTTTTTTCTTTAATCATTTGTTTTATTTTTTAAAATCCACATGAGTGAAATCACAAGGGATTTGTCTTTCTCTTACTCATTTCCTTTAACACCATACTCTCTGGGTCCAACCATGAGTTACAAATGTCAAATTCTCATTCTTTTTTATGGCTGAATAACATCCATTCTATATATAAAATCTCAGTTCTTCTTATCCATTCATCTATGTCTGGTCAGTTGGGTTATTTCCTCATCTTGGCTATTGTAAAAAGTGCTGCAATAAACAGAGGGGTGCATACATCTTTTCAAATTAGTGCTCTCTTTTTCTTTGGTTAAAAATGCCCAGTGGTGATATTACTGGATAATATGGTGTTTCTATTTTTAATTTTGTGAGGAACCTCTAAACTATTTTCCAACAGTATCTGCACCAATTTGCGTTCCCACCAACAGTGTACCAGTGTTCCCTTTGGCTCACATCAATGCCAATACTTGTTATTTCTTGTGTTTTTGATTTTAGTCATTCTAACAAGTGTAAGGTGATATCTCATTGTGGTTTTGATTGGCATGTCCTGCCAATTAGTGATAATGAGCATCTTTCTAAGTGTCTAGTGGCCATTTGTATGTCTTTTTTGAAAAAATATCAATGCAGATTCTCTGCCCATTTTTTAAAGAGACTGTTTGCTTATTTTGGTGCTGAGCTTAAAAGTTCTTTATATATTTTAAATATTAACCTCTTATTGGATATATTATTAACAAATATCTTTTTCCATGAAGTAGGTTGCCTTGTTGTTTCATTGATGATTTCCTTTGCTGTACAAAATCTTGTTATTTTGGTGTAGTTCCAATAGTTTAATTTTGCTTTCCCTTCCCTTGACATATCTAGAAAAATATTCCTATGGCCAATGTTAAAGAAACTACTGCCTGTGTTTTCTTACAGGAGTTTTATGGTTTTAGGTCTCACAATTATATCTTTAATCCATTATGAGTTTGTTTTTGTAAATAGTATGCGGAAGTGACCCATTCATTCTTTTGCATGTAGATGTCCAGTTTTCCCAGCACCATTTGTTGAAGAGATTGTCTTTTCTCCCATTATATATTGCTTTCTTTGTTGTAGATTAATCCATTATAAGCATATTGTTTCTGGGCTGTCTATTCTGTTCCATTGATCTAGGTGTACATTTTTGTGCCAGTACCATAGTGTTTTGAGTAGTACGGTATTATAGTACATCATTAAATCTGGCATTATGAAGGGCACCTGGGTGGCTCAGTTGGTTAAGCATCCAACTTCAGCTCAGGGCATGATCTCATGGTTTGTGGGTTCAAGCCCCATGTCAGACTCTGTTGCTGACAGCTAGGGGCCTGGAACCTGCTTTGGATTCTGTGTCTTCCTCTCTCTTGCCCCTCCCTCTCTCGTGTTCTGTCTTTTTCTCAAAAATAAATAAATAAACATTTAAAAATAAATAAATCTGGGATTGTGATACCTCCAACTTTGTTCTTCTTTCTCAAAATTGCTTTGGATATTTGGGGTCTTTTGTGGTTCTGTATTCATTTTATTATTTGTTTTAGTTCTGCAAACAATGTTGTATTTTGATAGGGATTGCATTAAATCTGTAAATCACTCGGGGTAGTGTTTTAATAATAATAGTGTTTCTAATCTGTGAACATGCAATGTCTTTACATATGTTTGTGTCATCTTTAACTGTTTTCATCAATGTTTGTTAATTTTCAAAATACAGGTCTTTCACCTCCTTGGATAAGTTTATTTATTTTTTTTTTTGGTGCAATTGTAAAAGGATCTATTTTCTTAATTCTCTTTTCTGCTATTTCATTATTAGTGTATAGAAATTTCACAGGTTTCTCCATGTTAATTTTCTATCCTGCAACCTTACTGAATTATTTATTAGTTCTAATAGTTTTTTGGTGGAATCTTTTGGGTTTTCTATAAATAGAATCATGTATCGTATCATCTGCAAATAGTGACAGTTTTACTCTTTTCTCATCAATTTGGATGCCTTTTGTTTCTTTTTCTTTTCCTTTTATTACTTTTTTTTAAAGTGGCCATTTTATAAGGTCACATCATACAAATTGCATTCCTTTCAAATGGTCTCTTTGTGGTTTTATTGTTTTAACAGTAGTCTTTATTTTATTTCTGCAATTCTAAAAAGATGACCTATCAGTGACTTCTGAGTCATACTTAGCCTCTAGGGATATGTATGGTTATGACTGTGTGTAAATTATCTTTTAAAGATATCAAAATCTCTCTCTTTCTGTTTTTGAATAATAACAAAACTACCCCATAGGTAACATCACATTTAATAGTAAATATATTGAATACTCTCAGAAGATGAATAAAAGTAAGGATTCCCAGCCTCCCTATGTCTAGTGAAAATGTGACTCAAAATTCTAGGTGAACTATTAAGGAAAGAAAAAAAAAAAGTGTGCCTATAGTTCAGAATTAAAGAGGTAAAACACTCTGTTTGAAGATGACCTTATAATCTACCTAGAAAATTTAAGACCTCTAAAAAATAAATATTAGCACTAGCAATATAATACAATATAATATAATACAATGGAGAAAGGTGAGTATTTTCAACAAATGGTGCTCAAAAACCTTGGCTATTCATATTAAAACAAAAGTGACTCTGGACCTTTTTCTCAGACCTTATGCAAAAAATTAATTTCTGATAGTGCACTGATATAAATATTATGTCAAAACCATAAAGATGTTAGAAGCAAACATACAAGAATATATTTGAGATTGGGGAGTGGACAAAGAAATTTTTAGACAAAAATCAAATCAACAAATTTAAATATTAATACTTTAACTCCAGCAACATCAAAAAGATTACTTATCAAGCCACACTGTTAAAAATAAATTAGCAAGACACAGGCTGGGAAGAAATTTTAAACAAAGGGTTTATCTGCAATTTTGATATATGAAAATCTTTACAACTCGATAATGGAAAGCAACAAACTCAATAAAATTGTGCAAGCTTCTAAACAGGCACATCATAAAAATAGTTATACTAATAACCCAAAACACAAGAAACATGCTCATCATTATCAGTCATTAAGGACACGCAATTTAAAGCCACAATTTGATACTACTACATCCTCACTAAAACATCTATAATGAAAACATATGCAACATCAAATATTGGTGAATATGGAGAACAACTAGAACATTTAACACATTTTTGACAGGAATGTCAAGTCATTCACAAAGTGGGGAAAATAAGAAGAAAAAAAAAAACCAAACACACTCCTTTCCAGCAATTCTACTTCTCAGAATTATCAAAGATAAATGAAAATATGTTAAAAAAGTGACTTATACAAAAATGATTATTGTAATATTTATTTATTTTAGCCCAAATCTGGAAATACCCTCAAATTCCATCAATAGGAAAAAATGGCTAAATGCATTCCAGTATAGTCCTAAAATGTGATGCTACTCAGCCAGAATAAACATAAAATAAACTATTAATATATACAACAACATGGATAAGTCAAAAAACATTTTACTGAGTGAGAAAGAGACTGACACCAAAGGCATATTGTTTTATTTCATTGATATAAAATTCTGGGATAGACACAGCTAATCTATGATACAAAAATAATCAGAATAGTTCATCTCTTGCAAATGGGTATGGGAATTAACTGGGAATCCACGATGTTCTGAGAAAATAGAAATGTTCTGTATGAGGCTGTATGTTTGAGTTTCACAGGTATATACATACGTCAAATCTCTGAGAATGTGTACTTCTCATGTGCATATTTTACTTAAATAAAATGTATATAAAAAGCCTATTACTGTAAGCAAATCTTGAATTATTTTTAATGTTTAGCATGCTGAAATATGTAGGGAAGAGTTTAATATTATCAATTTACTTTAAAATAAATTTGCATGCAATGATGGCTGCACAAACAGGTAGATGGATAGATAAACAAGTAGATAAGAGTAAGAAAAATAGAATACAGCTTTGAAAAACTAAGAGGTGGTGATATAGGACTTCCCTATAAATTTTTTTTAACATTTTTGGGGGTTGAAAATGTTTACACTGTTGATATATGGGGAATAGTGTAAGCTTCTTACCCAGAGAGTCTTCCCTTTGTACAGTTCTGACATACTACTACACTACTAACGGGTTAAATGACATCCTACTATAGTTTACTTAGATAACTGAAAACCTCAACAATACAGTTTGGATTCCAGTTGCCAATGTATGTAAAGTGTGACTCATTTCATAAAGTACAATCATCACTGCTAGCTCTATAGTTCACAGATCACTATGTAAATAACAGATTAGCAGACCATCAATGATTAATCATCCCACTGCTTAGTGATCACTCATCTTATAAGAGGCTTCTTAGTGCCTCTTATTTACTTGATGCACAGAGAGCAAAGTGTGCCATTGTATTACCTCCTTGTATGTCAGCAAAAACTACACGTGACATTTTAAAAATAAACAAAGAAATGAAAGAAGAAATTGACCCCCCATACGAAAAGGACAACAAAGAAATACAAAGTGAAGACTCTGAAAATGAAATTCTTATAGAACATAAATGGAGTTTTAGAAGAAATGGCTGGGTATGGCAATCTTGGCACTGACATGTTTTCGAGATTCCAGATAGATAGCCCGAGGAACAGTAAAGACAAAGTTACTAGCAAGTACTTTGGAAACGGATAGAGAAGATGTCCCAGAGGGATTGAGCCAGCAAATACTTCACCCTAAAAGAATGCTCAAAGATATTTCATGAGATTTACAGCACAACAGGGGAAAATGTTTTTTTCCTGCTGTAGGTGTGGTGAATATTGTTATTTTATGTTTCCTTTTGCATGTATTGCATTCATGATTTTTGTACTCTGTTTAATTTTCATATCATTTTTTATATCTCATGCATATCTTTACTCTTTTGTCTTCTACTGGTACCTATCCTTACCAATATGCTAGCATTATGGTTTTATTTATTTATGTTTTGTTTTGTTTTGTTTTAGGCTTAAGGAGTTTATTTTTTTGTTTCAATGTTGTATTTAAATTCTAGTTAGTTAACATATAGTGTAATATTGTTTTCAAGAGTAGAATTTAGAGGCACCTGGGTGGCTCAGTCAGTTAAGCATCTGACTTTGGCTCATGGTCATGATCTCATGGTTTGTGAGTTTGAGCCCCTCATCAGGCTCTGCTCTATGCTGACAGCTCAGAGCCTGGAGCCTGCTTCCGACCATGTCTCCCTCTCTCTCTGCCCCACCCCTGATCATGCTCTGTCTCTCTCTCGAAAATAAATAAACATTAAAAAAATTTAAAAAGAGTAGAATTTAGTGATTGTCACTACATTTCTTCTATTGTTTCTATGAATCTTGCTGAGTCATACTGAGAAAACTGCCTTACTCAGGAAGCAGTTAGGAAGCAAAAAGCTCTTAAATTTTTTTGTGTTTACAAAGCTTAGAGTTTTAGTTTCCAGGTAAAGTCAATTGTATATTATGGTTTCTTTTCCCAATTAACCTTTTACAATCAGGTCCTGCTTTTAGAGGTAGCGTTTCTTGCTTTGGTTACAGTAGACGCTTCCTCCTCGCCTACACAGCGCAGTGGATATCTCCCACCTCCTTTCTGAAGACATCAATTCCTCAACCCCATCCCCACTCCACCTGAGGTTTGCGTTATTCATATTTATAATTTATGATGAGAATACTGACTTGCATCAGAGAAGACATTCTTAAAGAAGGGATCAATGAAGAGTCTTAGAAACACATTCCAAGGAAATCTTCACATTGTGAAGTGGATTTGCACTTCCCTTATATTCATTGCTAACGACTTTATTAAATCCCTATTGATGAACAGAGGTAAACAGTCTTAGCAAGTTTTAAGTGACAAATAAAACAATCCTAAATTATGCAAAGCCCCAAATCACTTGCTACAGGTGTGGCCTTGCCAAACTCACATAATTTCTCTCATTTCTGTTTCCTTTTCACTGAAATAGGGAAAATGAGTTCCATGTTTTGTTGAGATTTCAATGTAATATGGAGAGTTTATTTATTGGTCTTTCCTTCTTTGGAAGTAGAAATTCTTTGTGTATTTTATTTTATTAAAAAAATTTATAATGTGAGGGAGAGAGAGGGAGGGAGAGAGAGAGAAAGCGACAGAGACTGAGCATAAGCAGGGGAGAGCCAGAGAGAAGGGGAGACAGACACAGAATCCAAAGCAGGCTCCAGGCTCCCAGCCATCAGCACAGAGCTGGGTATGGGGCTTGAACCCGCGATTTGTGAGATTATGCCTTGAGCCAAGGTTGAATGCTTAAAAGACTGAGCAACCCAGGTGCCCCTTCTTGTGTATCTTAGATATTAGATATTTAATTGTTTGAAATATTGGCTCACATCTTTCCTTTCCTACATGTTATCTTTCTGTTCCTTTTCACAACCTTTTACCTTTTCTTGCTAATACTTATGTTCATTTCTCTTACAGAAACTTCCTTGAATTATTTCCATCCTTTTCATGATTACGGTTCCCATCTTTTTCCTGACTTTTTATTTATCCTAAAAAAGATCTACTCTTGTCAAACATACTAAGATGTGTATGTCTGAAAATATGCTTATTGTCTTTCGCATTTAAGTACATTTGGAATATACAAAACAATCTAGGTTTAAACTCATTTTATTCATTATTTAAAAAATATTATTCACTGTTTTCTCATATTTGGTGAGTTAATTATATTGGTGAGATACTTTCTAAGTTGCTGTTGAAATATCCGTTGCCAATATGATTCTTATTCATTTTAGGGCTACCTTTTTACAGTTTTCTCTTTGTCTTTAGCATTTGAAGTGTCCCCCAGAACAGCTGGACATTGTCCTCATCTATCCTGCTGACAGTTATTTATTTAACCCATTAAAGCTGAAGACATTTATCTTTTGTTAGTTCTGAAAATAGTCTATGTCAGTTTTTCTCCATTTCTCCCTCTCTCTCTCTCCCTTTCCCACTCTCATTTGCTTGTTCTCTCATTTTTTTATTTTCTTGATATTGTCATTTTTACTTCTAAATATAAGGATTTTAAAAAAAGATTTGCCCTGGCTTATGGACTCGAGCTTCTGAAGTATTGTTTGTGTTTAGTAATTTCCATTCTGCTGTTCTCTTCTGCTTTGAAAAATAATTATTACAATCTCCAACAACAATAAATATGTTTATGTTATATATAATATGAATATATGATATCAATTTGTTGTTTTTAATACATACATATACATAATTTCTTATTTCTATTGTAAGTTACCTATATCCTCCCTTGAATTTTCGAGGCCGCTTATGCTTCCCAATTTTATTTCTTCATCTTTTGTTCCACGATTTCTAATCAATATCACAAAGATTGCCAAAGGAACTATCTTCCCTTTATAGTAACAGAGATTTGACGAATGGGCACAGTTTGCCCTTGAATAACATGGGTTTGAAATGTTTAATTATATGTGGAATTTTTACAGTACAGGACTGTGTAAATGTATTTTTTCTTCCATTTGATTTTCTTAATAACATTTTCTTATCTCTAGCTTACTTAATTATAATAATGCCATATACAATACATATAACATACAGAATATGTGTTGTTTCTGTTATTGGTCAGGCTTCCAGTCAACAGTAGATGATTAGTAGTTAAGGTTTTGGAGAGTTGTCATGAGCACACAATGAAGGCACACACACGAGTTGTGTTTTCCACACAGTCAGCTTTATTCAATCATAAAGCAAAGTTAATCACAATTGTAAAGCAAGTTCAGGATTCTAAACTCAATGACATTTTCCCATGTGACTGAACTTGGCTTTTTACACAGCACACAAAACGGGACAAAAGACAAAGCACATAACAAACAAGTTAACAGAAGGGTGTAGAAAGTTAATGAACCAAACACGAAGTCAGTCTGTGGGCACACCATTGAGATAAGTCTTCAGTGTGGTCAGGGTCAGCTCTGGGCCCTTGCAGCCTATTATGTTTAAGCAGAGAAGATCTCAGTTCTGATCGGAGATCAATCCGGCAGATCCATCATGGCAGCTGCTTTTTTTTTTTTTTTTAACATTTTCATCCTAGGTTTATTTATTTTTTAATTAATAGTTTATTGTCAAATTGGTTTCCATATAACACCCAGTGCTTCTCCCCACAAGTGCTCCCCACCATGACCATCACCCCCTTTTCCCCTCGCCCTCCACCTTCAGCCCTCAGTTTGTTTTCAGTATTCAATAGTCTCTCAGGTTTTGTGTCCCTCTCTCTCCCCAACTCTCTTTCCCCCTTCCCTTCCCTATGGTCCTTTGTTAGGTTTCTCTTGACAGACTTATGAGTGCAAACATATGGTATCTGTCCTTCTCTGTCTGACTTATTTCACTCAGCATGACACCCTCGATGTCCATCCACTTTGCTACAAATGGCCAGATTTCATTCTTTCTCATTGCCATGCAATACTCCATTGTATATATACCACATCTTCTTGATCCATTCATCAGGTGATGGACATTTAGGCTCTTTCCATTATTTGGGTATTGTAGAAAGTGCTGCTATGAACATTGGGGTACATGTGCTCCTATGTATCAGCACTTCTGCATCCCTTGGGTAAATCCCTAGCAGTGCTATTGCTGGGTCATAGGGGAGTTCTATTGATGGTTTTTGAGGAAGCTTCACACTGTGGCAGCTTTTTAAGTGGTCAGACATAGAGGGGTCACATTTGAAGAGTCTGACAGTTTGTTGCAAAAATCCTCCTCTTTTTAAAGGGATAAAATGGGCCCCTGCAGACCTCCTCTGCTTCTGCTTCTTATCAGTTCTGGGGTGTCAGCTGATGCTGGTCTGGGCGATATGTCATGGCTGCGATATTCTTAACTGCTTGCATCATTGTTTGACCACAGGCCCCTGCTTGACACAGGTCCCTGATTGGCACAGGTCCCTGCTTGGCACGAGAGACTCCATTTTGCTCTCTACAAGTCAAAAGTTATATGTAGACTTTCTAGCGTGTGGGGGTGCACCTCCCTCACCCCCTCGTTGTTCAAGGGCCCACTGTGTTTTCTTTGGTCTTAAAATCTGTTTCCTCTGAACATATCCTTGAATTTTTCTGGCAATGTATATTGAGGACTAAACTAAATCTGAGGCGCTGGCTTGTGTCCATTTTGTTCTCTAATTGTTTTTATTATATTTAATGGTTCTCCACTCTGGATGCTTACTAAATTCACCCGTAAACATAGTTAAGAAGCAAATATTTGATCAGGTAATTCCTGAATCTCTGGGGATAGTCTCTGGGCAACAAAATCAATTTAATTAAACTACGTTGCAGGATATATTGCTTACATTTGTTTTCTTTTTCTATTTTACTCAGTAAGGTGGAAGATACAATAACAAAATAAAAATCTGTCTTTCTGAGTCATAAATAATATTAATAATAGAAATAAGATTTTTATGGGCAATGTTTTTTTAAAGTTCATTTATTTATTTTGAGAGAGAAAGAGCAGGGGAGGGGCAGAGACAGAGAATCCCAAGCAAGTTTCAAAAGCTCAACACAAAATCCAAAGCGGGGCTCGAACTCGTAAACTGTGAGATCACAACCTGAGCTGAAACCAAGAGCTGGACGCTTAACAGACCGAGCCACTCGGGTGCCCCTAAAAGGACAATGTTAATCTGATTCTCTATCTTTTGCAGGTGGCCCTGCAACTTATTTGGAAGTTTAAAGTGTTCCATATGTTATTCTGACTGCCAGTGTTCTGGGCAGTGTGTAAATATACCTGCTTAATTTTTTTCAACCTTCCGGTAAACATAAGGACTTTTTTTTCCCATTTTTTTTGGATCTCAGGCATGAATTTATCAGACATGTGTATTTAATTAGGCCTGTTTGAAATTAATAAAGAAAACCAAATGAAACAGAAAAACTTGACGTCCATATGTACACATGCTAATGTTCTCAAGCTTTCTTGCCTTAAGGTAACCTAGCAGAGAAAGAGAAAAAAGAGAACTCTGTTTCCCTATTTTTCAGCAAGGTTTACTTGATCCTGTTTGCAACGTTTAATAGATACCTGTCTAGGTTTTTTTTTAGAAAAATATTAACCTACTAAATAGCCAAAGGAAACTGCCATTTAAAAATTACAGGTGGCACCACAACACAAATGGTAATAAAAATATTTTTAATTTTTTTTATGGAAAAGAAAAGTAACTGCTGTCAGATATGTGCATATAAGAACTTAGAGTGGAAGGGCATTAGGAAAAAAATATAAGCAACCGTTAACTGTCTGAGCTAGACTTTACTCAAATGCTCCTTGACTTATTTAGTACAGAAGAAAAAGAATAGGACCTTAACAAGACTTTCAGTTCTATTTATATGTTTGTTTATTCGTTCATTCATTCATTCATTCATTCATCCATTCATTCATTCCCTCATTTGTCCTTCATGTATTCCTTATGAATTGATTTATCCCAGTTAATGAATGCTCTGAATTAAGCAGAGAAACAGCAGAGGGGCAGACATTTTGGAGGTAGAGTCTGAAAATCTTTTACTTTTCTGCCTGTATCACCTACTCTAATAGTCTTTATGGTGTGTATTTTACAAATGAGAACATTTGAATTTAGTGATATTTATGAAATTTTTTTCTCAAGACTCTCATTACTAATATGGTACCAAGATGCTTTTTGTAGTTCCAAAGAAGTAAGATATTCTTTTGAAAATGACCAAGGAGATCTTTAAAGAATATTTATGTTGGCAGTGTGGTGTAAATAGTCTTGCTTTAGAATCGAAAGAGCAATACATGCCATCAATTCTATTAAGATGAATGAATTGTAGTGAGAGAGTATTTAGTATCTCATGAAAAAATTGTTGCCTTGCATCAAGTCTATCTGTATGAATGTGCCACCTGAATGAATATAAATGTAACATGTGTAGAATTATATACCTTTGTTTCTTGATCTTATTGAAGAGCCATCATCATCACAAATGATGGAAGAGTGATAATTTTTGTTTGTTGTACAAATGTTGGAGCGGAGTCACCTGGTACTTGTGAAGTATGACCATAACAGATGACTGAGGTTCTGCTTGAGATCCTGTAAGCTGAAAATGACAAAACAGTTGACAGACTCTATGCAAATTATTCTTTAAGAATTTTTTTTCCTTTTAAGAATAATAAAATGCATTTACCTCAAGTGAAGGTCAGACCCTGTGTGTGTATCAGATGTAACTTTGAACCAATCAAGGAAGCCAGAGTGAAAGAGATTTTGGTTTACTACAATGGTCATTCCAAGGTTGGTAGAGTAGATTAACTATTAAGCCATTAGCCATTAAGAGAGAAGGGGACTCAGAAGATTGATGAAAAAGAAACTGTACCCAAAGTCTTTTCCTCTCTACATCAACACTTTCTACTCCATTCACGCACCATAGTTTGGAGAAGAGTGGGGTAAGTTAATAAGCTAGCTTCTGATCTGACAAAAGGGATTGAGGAGGGCATCATAGAAAGCTCTCCGTCACCTTGACATCGTGATATCTGGGTGCTGGAGGTGTTACATCTTGTTGGTATGGGACCCTTAGAAATAAACATGCTAATGCTACCACATAGAAGTCTGGAAGAGTCTTTGGAAAAGTCTGGTTGTCTAAAATAATTCATTACCTGCGTGTGCACTATCAGCCACATTCTTTAGAGAGAATAAATCCCCATTTCGTTAAAAGTGGTGCTCTGGGAGTAGGCGTGGTCAATGAGGAGATATTAGTGGCACTCAGTTTGCTTTACTATACTGAATAAGTAGCTGTCCTTATATATATATATATATATATATATATATATATATATATATATTTTAATGTATTATTTATTTTTGAGACAGATTCAGAGCATAAGAGGGGAGAGACAGAGAGAGAGGGAGACACAGAATCGGAAGCAGGCTCCAGGCTCTGAGCTGTCAGCACAGAGCCCCATGCAGAGCTCGAAATCACGAACCTGAGATCATGACCTGAGCCAAAGTCGGAGGCTTAACCGACTGAGCCACCCAGGCACTCCAGTAGCTGCCCTTTTAATTGTTAGAACTACATATAAAAAGTGTTCCCTTGGTAAATTTAGTTATAACATGTAATTTTTCCAGAAAAATAGAATGTCTACACAAACATAACTGCCACAATCATGATAGTGAACATTTCTTTTACCCCCAAAGTCTCCTCATGCCCCATTATCATTCCTACTTCATGTGTCTTTATGTCCCCTTCATTCTTAAGCAACCAGGAATCTGCTTTCTAATGTCACCATATTAGTTTGTATTTCTAAAATTTTGCATAAATGGAGTCATAGTGTATGTTCTAATTTTGCCTGGCTTTTTTTATTTTCAGTCAACATAAACATGATAAAATTCACACTTGTTGCCGTGTCTATTAATTGGTCACCACTGATTTTTATTGCTAAGCAGTATTCCATTGTATGGGTATAACACACTTTACACTGACATTTGAATTGTTTCCGCTTTTTGGCTATTACAAAGCAAACTACTATGAATATTCATGTAAAAGCCTTTGTGTTAATGTCAGTCTTTGCATGGTTCGGTTTGCTTCTCTCAGAGATTATTGTACTTTACTTCTTGATATCGGTCCTCCAAATTCCATGTTTTAAGTCTCATTGGTCATAAAACTCACAAAATTTGGCCCTTTCATTTAAAAAAATTTTTAAGTGTTTAATGTTTATTTACTTTTGAAAGAAAGAGTGAGAGTGGGGGAGGGGAAGAGAGAGAGGGAGACACAGAATCTGAAGCAGACTCTAGGCTCTGAGCTGTCAGCAGAGATCCCAATGCCAGGCATGAACTCAGGAACTATGAAATCATGACCTGAGCTGATGCCAACACTTAACCGACTGAGCCACCAGGGCACCCCTGGCCCCTTTGGTTTTTAAAGTAAACATTCTGGGGATTCACCTTCCCTATGTAGAATCCCTGTTGTGAGAGTCTGTTTTTCTCCCTTCTCTGGCCCCTTCCCTCCTGCGGACTGACCTGTGGGTCCATCTAGCTTCCAGCCACATCTTCACTCTTCCTACTCTCTTCAGTGTGGCTTCTTGTCTGCAGTTGGTTGTAAAGCTTGTTCTGCCCATCTTTTGATGATTTACACAAATTGTTATCTACTTGTATCTGTGGGACTAGGTTCTTAAGTTCTTAAGAACTTAAGTTCTTCGTTTTCTGCCATCTTCCCCAGAAGCCTTCTGTTGCCTTTTGACATAAACTCCAAGGGCATTATATCCTACCACAGATACCACAGTCATAATAGAGGCTGCCAGCTTGCCTGCTTGTGTGGCTCAGAAGGTTTTCCACATATACCTCAGCCTGGACCTACTGCAGAGGGCTTTCCTCTATGTCTCACTCAAAGCTGACAGGTCTTTTTGTCTGTACCATGAACCTACTGGACTTTCCATAAACTGATAGGGAAAAGTCTGTTATAAAATGGCTGACAGGACTGTTAGGGGAATTCCAGTCCCTGCCTGAAGACTCCCATTCTGGGTTTTCCTTTCCACTCCACCTGCAGTGGGAACAGACTATCAAGTGCCGCCTCTGATCATGCTCTGGGCTCAGACCTCTGGAGAATGATCTCCTCTTAGCCCACCGGTGTAAAATAAACCTCCGCCCTTCCAAGATCTCCGAGTGCTGCTTGGTTCTTCTGCAGGGTGATCCAGACCAGATTCTGTAACAAAACCAGCCCAGACATGATTCTTGATTTTTTTCTAGATCAGTATGTTACCTATGTGGTATGCAGAATAATGTCCTAAAGATATCCATGTCCTAATCACTATAACCTTTTAATACCTTGTATGGTAATAAGGAATTAAGGAGAAAGATGAAATTAAAGTTGCAAATCAGCTGACCTGGAGATTATCCTGGATTATTTGGGTAGGTCCAAAATAATTATAAGGATCCATAAAGAGGAAAAGAGGGGCAGAGAATCAGAGTCACAGAAGGGGATGTGACAACATTATGGAAGAAAATCATAGGAATATGATGTGTGAATTCAATTATGTATTGCTTTGAAAGTAGAAGAAGAGGGTCATAAGCCAAGGCATGTGGTATCTTCTAGAAGTCAGAAATGACAAAGAAGTAGATATTCCCCTAAAGCCTTTAGAAAGAAAAAATAGTAATAATCTTGGATTGAATCCAATGAGGTTCCTTTTATTTTTATTTATTTTTATTTTTTCCTTTTCTTTTTTCAAATAGTTTATTGTCAAATTGGTTTCCATATAACACCCAGTGCTCTTCCCCACACGTGCCCTCCTCCATTACCACTACCTCTTTCGCCCCTCCCCTCCCCTTTCAACCCTCTGTTCATTTTCAGTATTCCATAGTCTCTCGGGTTTTGCGTCCCTCTCTCTCCGCAACTCTTTTTCCCCCTTCCCCTCCCCATGGTCCTCCATTAGGTTTCTCCTGGTCTCCTGTTAGACCTATGAATGCAAACATATGGTATCTGTCCTTCTCTGTCTGACTTATTTTATTCAGCATGACACCCTCGAGGTCCATCCACTTTGCTACAAATAGCCAGATTTCATTCTTTCTCATTGCCATGCAATACTCCATTGTATATATACCACATCTTCTTGATCCATTCATCAGGTGATGGACATTTAGGCTCTTTCCATGATTTGGCTATTGTTGACAGTGCTGCTATGAACGTTGGGGTACATGTGCTCCTATGCATCAGCACTTCTGTATCCCTTGGGCAAATCCCTAGTAGTGCTATTGCTGGGCCATAGGGGAGTTCTATTGATAGTTTCTTGAGAAACAATGAGGTTCCTTTTAGAATTCTGATGTCTAGAACTATAAGATAATGTACTTGTTAGGTGTTAAGCCTTCAGGATCGTTATAATTTGTACCAGTAACCCTAGGAAATGAGTATATTTTTCTATTAGAGACCATGGTGATATATCATTTCCTGTGTGGTAATATCAGCTTTAACCTTCTACTGACAGTCCTCAAAATCTCTGAATATTTACCCTTCCTTAGTTTACTGATACCTTATAAAGGACGTGTTTCCCTTCAAGAAAGAATGAGCTAGATCATTGCTATATTCACTTGCTATGGCATTGTAGGAACATTCCTCTTGGGAAGTTGGACCCTCCTACAGTCCTTGGGTTCTGAGTCTGAAAACTACCTCAGAAACAAAGCAAGCAAACGAGCAAACAAAACCAGACAAGTTATTGTAATTGTTTTAAATTGAGTCAGTTACATTCAACTTCCTGACCATCCATGTGATTTTCTTCCTATAGATGGAGCACTACCTTTGTTGAATGCACATCATTCTTACCCTAGGATTACTATCTTTGTTAACCTTCCTAAATACTCTTTGCACGTCAGTCACCCTTTGATGCCAATTAGATGCTGCTAGTAATTAAAATAATCCATTCCTCTTACTTCTGATGAATAATTGCCACCTCCTGACCTCTATGATTGCTATCAGGGAATCCGGGTCTTCAGTAACATCTCGTCCCCTCTGCTCTCACTTACAGAGGACAGCCACTAATGAGTGCGTCAGCAATGCTGCTGCCCCTCTCAGTGGTGATTTACTAATCATCATGGTACTTGCGTTGTTCTTCAGGCCCTGCCAAGGAACATACTCTCATGATGATTGTTCTGATCTTAAAGAGTTTTCTTTAGAACACTTCTTTCACTCTTTCCCATGGTAGTTTCGACATTTCTTTTTTAAAAAAATATTTAATGTTTATTTATTTTGGAGAGAGAGGGAGAGAGAGAGAGAGAGACAGAGCATGAGTGGGAGAGGGGCAGACAGAGAGGGACACACAGAATCCGAATCAGGTTCCAGGCTCTGAGCTGTCAGCACAGAGCCTGACGCGAGGTTCAAACCCATGAACTGTAAGATCATGAACTGAGCCGAAGTTGGACACTTACCTGGCTGAGGCACCCAGGCCTCCCAGTTTTGACATTTCTAACTCACTTAGTGTGGATCATCACTTCTAAGCTTTCAAAGTCATCTTGTACCATCCTTGCCCTGATTTCTGAGATTTTGCCACAATATTAAATTCTGTGTCATGGGGAAAGGTCTTCACACTGGTAAGCTGATTTTTTTATCCAGCTTTGTATTCTGCCCTCTGCCTTTCTTTTGACCAACTCAGAATCCAGTTCCAGTATTATTGCTTGCCAATGTCGACTAGCTCTTGGGACCCCTTCATGGGATATTTACCTTTCTGCTTAGTTGATCCAGAATTTCCATGACAGGGTTATGGTGTCATTTCATGTCAGGTAATGTCCTGGTGGCCAGGAGGAGAGCTGAGTGTGAGGGAGATGCATCTTGTCCTGTAACACAAAGTTTCTGCATTATCTTTTAGCAAGAGGAGAACTCTTCACTTTTAAAAGAAAGAGTGGACCCCATTTTCAAGCCCAAAGGGCACAGAAAGTTCAGGATTCAATAATTTCAAGTACACAAACTAGTTGCTCCCAGCCCAAATTTCAGAATCACATGTAACATTAGAACTTTGACATTTTCATAACTGGCCTGCTTGTTTTGATAATTCAACCTTCTCAGCTCTCTTAACCTTACATTTTGCCCTGGATCTGAATTATCATTCTTTTCCTGCCCTCCTAGTACAGAGTAGTGGAGATGAGAGTTCCTTTATAAGCTGGTGAAGAAGTTTTCCGGCTTTCACTTTTTGACTTCTGATTTTGATTAACCACCCTGAGCCTTCCATTGTTTTTCTTCAATGCTTTGACAGCTCCCAGCTAGAGCTCTCTGTTTCCTTAGTCCTTGTAATTACCACTGCTTACAATTGCTTAAACACCTGAGAAATCACATCCATTAGGCACTCTTTCCACTTCTATCGATGCAATTTGGCGATGGTGAAAGTGTTGGCAGTTTCCCCTGGACAGCATGACTTGGGTTAAAACGGAGTTTGACCCTCAGCTAATGCTGAGAGCTTCACCGCCTGTCTGCTTGCACATGCTGTGGTTCCTAAGTCACATTTTGAGAGTCGTTTTCCTAGGACTATACCTGGCTCAAAATCTCTCAGACATGATTGTCTGGGAAAAAGATTCTGAGGTAGAGATTTGTGTTTCGGATCCAGTCAGCCTGATATTATCTGAGCTAATCTCTCTAAAGTATGTGACACAAGGCTGGGCACAGGAAGAAGTTTGATGTGATGCTGTAAAACAGGATCTTTAGCTGATAACACATGACCCTCTGTGCTGTTTATTAGAGACCTCCCTCCACATTGAGCCACGATGGCTGGACCACACTATCCCCTATCGATCAGCCATTGGTGTGGGCAGACCTGGGAAGGTTTTGGTAACCTTGGTTGAGGGAGCTTTCTTGGATGAGGTAACAGAAGCAATAATCAGGTCTAGGGTATGAGCAGTGAACAACCCTGCCAGCCAGCCAGAAGTGTCTCCATTTTGGAAGGAGAGATGTGGAATGTACCCACAGTGCTCACTACAGGGAGAAATGGTGCTCTTCCCTTGGCCCCGTAACAGACACAAACCTTTTTTTTTCTTAATTTCTTTTTACATTTATTTATTTTTGAGAGACAGAGAGTGAACAGGAGAGGGTCAGAAAGAGAGGGAGACACAGAATCTGAAGGAGGTTCCAGGCTCTGAGCTAGCTGTCAGCACAGAGCCTGACGTGGGGCTAGAACCCATGACCTGAGCCGAAGTCAGATGCTCAACCAACTGAGCCACCCAGGTGCCCCTCACAAACCTTATTTTAATATCAATCTTCTGTATAATCAGTTTCTGAGAGTAAGGATTGGTAAGCCTGTGCTATTCAACACTATTTCTTTTTATGTTTGCTAAGTTGGTTTGTGATCCATGAACGATCCTTTGTGGTTTGATCCCATTGTATGCTCTAAGCTCTAGCATTCACTGTATCTCGTACAATATGCCTTGTTCTCCAAATTGGGCTACATCCAATTTTACCATCACTGTCCCCACACTTTTATTACTACTGCAGTAATTTCTGTGGAGTAATCTTATCGCTTATATTTACATGTATTTAAAACAACTAACTATAGTTTATAACTGAGACACTGACAATGTATCTTATTTCTAAACAATAAAAACTTGAATTATTAAGTCACTGAGGGGATCAATTATAAAGCATGAAATAAACAAAACAAGCACAATATTTTTGAAATGAAAATAACTGATCTTAATTAACTGGGAGATGCAAAGTATTTCAGTGACTAATTTTGATAGGAAGAAGATAACAGATTGAATCATGCAGAATAATACATCTGGCTAGTCACTTTGCTTTCTAAGCTATATATATGATAGTGGTTGCATGAATTGGACCTTGGGATATTTATTAACTTTGGAAGAGATCATTAGGCACTATATATAGTGTGGTGAGGATGATAGAAACCCTACATAATAGAAACCCTACTCGATGTCTAGAGTGAATTTTATATAAGAATTTGTATCATTAGAACTAAAGGGACGATGGGTCACCTGGGTGGCTCAGTCAGTTAAGCAGCCGTCTTCAGCTCAGTTCATGATCTCTAAGCTGTGAGTTCGAGCCCTGCATCGGGCTTGTGCTAATAGCTCAGAGCCTGGAGCCTGTTTCAGATTCTGTGTCTCTGTCTCTCTTTGCCTCTCCCGTGCTCACCCTCTATCTCTCAAAATGAATAAGTGTTCAAAAAGACTTAGAACTAAAGAGGGACACACCCAAAGAGGACTCTAAGGTAATCCAAAAATAATAGCTACACAGAGCAGCCTCTCTTTCTAGGACTGAGGAAACACAAGAGAGGTTTTGATACTATCATAATCTAGGTCAGCAGAGGTTCCAAATGGAATTTGGATTCAGAGCCCTTAGGAAGCAGAGAAGTTCAGTTGCTGCTAGTACCTCTTCTCACGCACAGTGAGGCTAGACTGGCGGGTGCTACTGTTGTGAAGTGTCATTACTGAGGAGAATCTGACAGGACATCAGTAATAAAGGAGTCCTCTCTCATCCATGGTTTGCCTTCTGTGGTTTTAGTTACCCACGGTTAAGTGGGGTCTGGTGTATCGACGTGTCGTATTGTCAGAAGGTTGATAGTAGACCAACACTATGTCACGATACTATGCCTTTCACTTCACTGCATCTCATCATGTAGGCATTTTATCACCTTGCATCCTCACAAGAAAAAGGGTGAATACAGGACAGGACCTGATTCCGAGACACACACAGAGAGAGAGAGAGAGAGAGAGAGAGAGAGAGAGAGAGAGATTGTTTTCACAGAACTTTTC
Organism: Helogale parvula; assembly: GCA_004023845.1. NCBI lineage: Eukaryota > Metazoa > Chordata > Mammalia > Carnivora > Herpestidae > Helogale > Helogale parvula. The sequence goes on from PJEM01002154.1 coordinate 192,577, forward strand.
TTATAGTATACTGTTAAAAATTGTTCTATTTTTTATTAGCTATTATTAATCTCTTCCAGTGCCTAATATAAAAACTGAACTTTCTCATATGCATGCATATGGGAACACGTAGTATATTTAGAGTTTGGAACTATCTGCGGTTGGAGGCTTCCGCTGGGGGTTTTGGAATGATCTCTGCGTCAGAAAACATTCCCCCACCTTTGCCTTCCAGGACCCCACTAAGCCATCTCCTCGCAAGGACTAGTGGGAAGTCAGCTGGTAAAGAGAGCTCTGATTGGTGAGGCTGCAGCCCCAGTGTCTCTCAGCAGATATAGATTTGAAGCAAGGAGAGACTAGCTTGTAATCAGCCCACAACTGCATGCAGTCATATCTGGTAAAGTGCACACACATGCTCTGTAATAAACAATTCAAAAACACATCGTGTTAGTTTGTGCATGCTACTGGATTGTGAACGTCATGGATAAACAGAACCTACAGTCTTCTGGAAGAGTTACTGTCTTACATAAATTCCACTTCATGTCGGCTTCTCTAATAACTTTCAGGACAAATCACATTATTAATTCTCTTACTATAAAATAAAGTAAAGCTTCCTGATTCCCAAAAGGTGAATTTACTTTAATGCCTTTCCAATGTTCAAAAGCCTACCATGAGTGTATTGTATTCCTGACATCAGTTCTACTCTTGACCTTGACCTACTAGTAATCTGTAAAATACGTTTTTGACAATTTGAGCATGTATTAGCAATGACAAAGATTAATGCCTATTATATATTATGCTTCAAACTACACGAAATATAAGCTTTATATGAATACACACAACATTATTTTATTAAAAACATATTTGTCCATGGAGAAACATTTTAAATAGAGTACATGTTTATGAAGAATATAATTCCACCTACCCATATTTAAACCTTTCATTATGAAATGCAGGAAACCTTTAGAGCTGCATGTTCTACAGAAGAGGTGTTTTATTAATAAAAAGTTCACAACCATGTATAACAATCAAATGCAATTCAAAAAAATATACCATATATTGCCACAGATTATGATGTTTGCAAAGGAGAAATCCCATTTTAAATTATTTCTGAAATGTAACAACGTAAAGAATTTTTCTTCTTATTAAGATCGTCAGAATTTTCTCTTCTGATTTACTAGGCTTATTTTTCCTCTTTAATACAAGTTCTGATAGTCTGCTGGATCTGTAGATTTTTTTTATGGTTTATTTATTTTCGAGTCAGAGAGAGACAGAGCACAAGTGAGGGAGGGGCAGAGAGAGAGGGAGACACAGAATCCGAAGCAGGCTCCAGCTTCTGAGCTTTCAGCACAGAGCCTGATGCGGGGCTTGAACCCACAAACCATGAGATCATGACCTGAGCCGAAGTTGGATGCTTAACCGACTGAGCCAACCAGGCACCCCTGGATCTGTAGATTATTAATCGTATGTGCATGGAATTATAACAAATACAAGTTGCCTTTAAAACATAGATGCATTTAGGGGTACCTGTGCCACTCAGTAGGTTAAATATCTGACTCATGATTTCAGCTCAGGTCATGATTGCATGGTTTGTGAGTTTGAGCCCCATGTTGGGCTCTGCACTGAATGCACGAAGCCTGTTTCGAATTTACTCTTCCTCTCTCTTTCTGCCCCTCTCTCCTCAAAATAAATAAATAAACTTAACAAAATAAAATAAAATAAAATATAGATGCATTGTGACTTGGAAATAGTCAGTCTTCCAGAACTAGCAAAAAAAAAAAAAAAAAGAAAGAAAAAAAAAGAAAATTTGCAACTGACATGGATGTTGACATTTTTCTTCTAGAGTTTTGATTTATATAAAACTGTATCTGAATTTTTTTGTATGCCACGGTCAAGATTCCCCAATCACTGCTCAATTCCATTTAGGGGCTTGTTCCTTAATCGTCACCATTTCCTGGGAAATCATCAATTGTATAATATTGTGATTCTTTTTTAAATTTATTAATGTTTTTCATTTATTTTTGAGAGACAGAGAGAGACAGTGCAAGCAAGGGAGGGTAGAGAGAGAGGGAGACACAGAATCCAAAGACAGGTTCCAGACTCTGAGCTGTTAGCACAGAGCCAGATGCAGGGCTCAAATCCATGAACCATGAGATCACGACCTGAGCAGAAGCTGAACACTCAACAGACTGAGCCGAGCCCCTATTGTGATTCTTTACAAAGAGAGTCTCTACGTTATTAGCTTGTATCCCTGTACAACTATACCAGACTTCTCTCTCTCTTTATCTCTCAGATTATGAAATATAAGATAATAAACTGTTAATTGGATGTTAGCTAACATAAACCAAAGGTATAATGAAATGCAGAAATAAATGCAATATAAAGTAGATACACACAATATTTGAATTTAATATTTGTTTTTAAATAGAAATATTTCTTTTCTTTTTAAAAATTTTAATGCTTAATTTTGAAAGAGATAGGGAGACACAGTGTGAGCAGGGGAGGGGCAGAGAGAGGGAGACACAGAATCTGAAACAGGCTCCAGGCTCTGAGCTTATAACACAGAACCTGATGTGGGGCTTGGACTCACAGACCAGGAGATCATGACTTGAGCCAAAGTTGGATGCCTAACTGACTGAGCCACTCAGGCACCCCTAGAAATATTTATTTTTGAAATGTAACTTACATATTATTGATTTTAAGTAAAGTATATGATTTTTGTTGTTTGTTTATTAGCAGGAAGTACTAAAATGTGCCAAGTGACAATATGGCCCTAACACTTCACAAACAGTAACTTTCTGAGATTATGCAAAACAATTACTATTATTTCTATTTTAAGATGTAAAGCTTCAACCGTTTAAGAGCAAACAGTGCTTGGAGATTGGGGTCAGGGCAAGGCAGCATTTTTGGAACACCTACACCCATCCCATTAATATAGTCAATCAAGTAGGCAAATGTCTAAGAGAACAAATATGTTCAATTTTACACGAATATCTAATCACTCATTTTTAAAACTGAGTACAGATTGCTGTTTTAAGAGAAGTTAGTTGAAATAGAATATAGAAGTGTATAAATAAATAAGCACATAGCTATAAATGTAATAGAGAGACATTGCCATCTAGATAGACTCTGGAAGATAGTAGCAGAGTGAAATGAGAGGAAAAGAATGAGAAACAGCAGTCAGAGTTAAATATGCTTCCTGAACATGAAGAAAGACCACTTGTCAAGAACCCTAGAGAGGCAAGTCCCACATTTTGAAGGAAATACAGAAGGTGAAATTGTGACTTAGTAGGAGGTTTGTTCTGTTTATTCAAAACTATATATTATTTGCCTCCAATGCCACCCTTGCCTACATTCTGTATTTTCTCTTGAATATGTCTGTTAGCTAAGAAAATTAATGAAGATCTAAGAGAGAATAATAAAGGCTGTTTACTCAGAGCTTACTATGAGTGGGGAGTCAGCCACCTATCTTGGCAGAGGGTCAAAGGCAGGCAGAGAATTAAGAAAGCTTTATAATGGGGGGAGAAAGAATTGTCAGGTGTGTCATAACTGGAAGCTGTTGGCATGGGGCCACTGAAGGTGGACTAACAAAAAGACAAGAAGAGAGGCATCTCATGTGATTGGTTGGGAGAACATATCTGACTTTCTTTGCTTTGGTCCTAAATTGGAATGAGGGACAAAAATTAGGGAAGTTGTCTGACCAACTTCTGGCTGTTTGGGGTCATTTATTACAAAGGTAGAGGTTTGGCTTCCCAAGCTGGTTGTTGCCGAAGTTGTGAGTCAGGGTTTTACTTTTATATGTGGCCTGTCATGGGCCATGTGATTTTCAGGCTCTCAAAGTCAGCACTAAACTCTAGGAAAAACAAAGGGCTCATCTCTGAATAAACTGAAACAATCTCCTGGAAACTTTGTAAGCAAGAATAAATGTCATGTGTTGGAATTGGAGAAACTGGTTCCCCAATAGTTTATTCTAAAGAAAGGACTATCAGACTCCTAATCTGAGGATTAGATGAGAACTTTTCTTTGAATGAGCTTTGGGAAGCAGCATGAATACCTAGTCTTTTGTTTTCAAGCAAGAACAGAAAAAATGATTGCCAGGCATAATAGAAGTTATGGCAAAAAATAGAAAGATCAATAAGGATGGACAGAAAACATGAGCCCCCATGTTTTTATTTTCTAAAATGTCTAATATTACAGACAATTTAAGAAACAGACACAATGAAAGCAATGACGACAACGCCGTCAAAATTTCTAATTATCATACAACTGAGCCACCAGGCACCCCACTATTGACACATTTTGTACCATCACTGGTTTCCCACTTTTGCAGCATTGGCACCGTCATTCCAGAATCCCTAATGCTTACATATGTGTCTTCTGTAGAATCTCTGAAATATTGATGACATCTTTTTGGTTTCCTCATTAGAGATACAGAAAACCTTTGATGTATATGTTTTATATTTTTGGAAGAATAATTATTTTTAGAATAATAATTTTACTTTAAAATATATTTGTTTGAAAGCTTCATTTCATTTTACTTTAGAAATAAATAGTTCTTTTATGTAAAAGTGTAGATACACACTTACACACATGTGTAAATACCTAATGAATCTTCTTCTGAAGATTTTGCAGATACAGAATTAAATTCCAAACAGCATAGAGACAACACATCATTTCTTTAAAACAAAGTTCAATATTCTTGCATTTCATTGTTTATGGAACACAGAACAGTTGTTCACTTTAATTTTTAATTGAGGATCATGATGTTTCTTTGCTGTGGTTTTCGGCCATGGGTGACTAGGTGGGGACTATAAATCTAATGCATTATTGCTCTAAGGAAAGAAATGACCAAGGTCTACTTCAAGCTCCCTCCTTGGTCTATCTGTCATAGAGAAGTAAGCATAAACCAAATCCAATTTGTTCTGCAAGTGCTGATTTTGATTGGGATAAACCAATGCTCATGAGTTTGTGATAGAAATTATTTACCAAATTTAGTGTAAAAAAAAAAACAACCTTTTAAGTTCAGTCTAAGCTTAGCTAAAGAGAGATATTTATATTACTGATTGGATTGCAATACCTTTTTCAAGTTATTATATGAATCTCGACATCTAATTATAACTGTCTTTCTAAGTAACACAAAATCATTAAGGTTAATACAGGGGACAATTTTCTGAGATTACCCTTTTGACACATCAAGTCAAAAGCTAAATGACTTGCAAATGACATTAAAATAAATATGAATGTTTTATAAGGTAATATTTGAAAAATAGCTATATTTAAAAATAAAAAAAAAATACTGGTTACCTCACCATTTCTTGGCAGATGTCTTAATTGCTCCAAACTTAAGAATTGATAATTCATATTTTAGAAAAAAAATCTCTTAGAATTAAGGTATTCTTTCCAAGTCAAGGTAGTTCTATGTGGATAGTATTTATTATACTGAAATAATCTCTCAATGATAGCATGTGATATTAATTTGCACACAGCATTGAAAACAACACACTAATCACATTTAGGAATATACTTATTTTTATCATCCTGTAATGGGTTTTCATATCAGTAATTTTATAATGATTTGCTTTTATTAAAAATTTTAAATAGCGAAGTGAAAATCTATAATAGCGTCTTCAATTTTGTGGGAAGTTTATATTTTGTGTTACTTATTTAGACATATGTTATAAATCTATACCTACTCCATATCTATTATTAGGCTACATATATTTGGTCTGCCTTTATGAAATTTAACATTTCCCTTAACTTCAGTCAGTTGTGAGTTGCTTTATGTTATAAGGAGTGTGTGTTCAGGCTTCGGATGGTGAGGTGAGAGAACACACATAATGGATGATAATGCGTCTTTGCAAGAAAGAGATATTTAATATGCAAAGCATATGTGTGCATAAATTAAAATATTGAAAAATATGTTTCTATTATGCTATTTCTTGTCTTTAAATAAGTTTTGAATAGCAGCATAAGCTTTGGATACAGATTTTATAACATTTACTTAAAACACTGACATAATCAGTGGTTTTGCAGATGCAGAAGTAGTATATAAAGAAGTAGTTTAGGGGGCGCCTGGGTGGCTCAGTCAGTTAGGCATCCAGCTTCGGCTCAGGTCATGATCTTACAGTTCGTGGGTTCGAGCTCTGCACTGGGCTTTGTGCAGACAGCTAGCACAGAGCCTGGAGCCTGCTTCAGATTCTGTATCTCTCTCTCTCTCTCTGAGCCTCCTCTGCTCACGCTGTCTCTCTCTGTCTTTCAAAAAAAAAAAAAGTAGTTTAGTAATCACCATATATTATATAATCAGCATTAATGAGATATTACTAGTGTTGAAGTTAAAAATGGGAAAAAAACCCTTAATATCGAATGTCTCACATTAGAGTTTATTTTAATATTTTTCACCACCTTAAAATGACCAAACTATACCCAAATATGCTTTAAAATATTACATAAATGTGAGACCCGAAACCATAAAACTCGCAGAAGAAAACATAGGAAATAATTTCCTTGACATTGACCACAGAAATGTCTCCTCAAGCAAGAGAAGCAAAAGCAAAATTAACCTATTGGGACTATTCCAAAATAAAGAGCTTTGCACAGCAAAGAAAAACCATCAACAAAACATAAAAGGCAACCTAGTGAATGGGAAAAGATATATGCAAATGATACCTCATATGGAATTAATATCCAAAATAAAGAATTTATGTAATCCAATACCAAGAGAACTGAAGTTCAAAGAATTAGTATGTGATTCAGTAATTCTACTACTAGGTATTTACCCAAAGAAAATGAAAATTCTAATTTGAAAAGGTATATGCATGCCAATCAATGTTCATTGCAGCTTTATTTACAATAGCCAAGGTTTGGGAGCAAGTATTTATTGATAAATGAATGCATAAAAAAGATTTGTGTATATGGAACAAAGACCATGCCACAGCCAATTATTTGTAGTAATTACCACTATTTAGAATGCACCAGGGGTGCGTGGGGGGCTCAGTTGGTTAAACGTCTGACTTCAGCTTGGGTCACAATCTCACTGTTTGCGAGTTCAAGCCCTGTGTCTGGCTCTGTGCTGACAGCTCAGAGCTTGGAGCCTGCTTCGGATTTTGTGTCTCCCTCTCATTGCCCCTTCCCCACTACCATTCTGTCTCTGTCTCTGTCTCTGTCTCTGTCTCTGTCTCAAAAATAAATAAACTCTGCACCCAGCATCTAAAGAACAAGTGGAAATGCAGACCCTCAACCGACTGAGCCACCCAGGCTCCCCGTTTATAGCTTTTTAATGTTTATTTATTTTTGAGAGAGAGAGAGAGCGCGAGCATGAGTGGAGGAGGGGCAGTGACAGAAGGAGACACAGAATCCAAAGCAGGCTAAGGCTCTGAGCTTTCAACACAGAGCCCAACACAGAGCTCAAACTCCTGAACCATGAGATCATGACCTGAGCAGAATTCAAATGCTCAACTGACTGAGCCACCTGGCGCCCTCTCAATGTTGTTTTAAATAGGCATTTCAAGTTCTGGTTAAAATTTGGAAAAGTGGATGGGCACATATTTCAGTGTGCTGTAGAATTTGGTGTAATATTTGTGGATTGTTTTTTTGGTAACATATTTTCAAAAATTAAACAGTATAAATTGTGACTGAAATATTTCAATTTTATGAACTAATCCTTAGGAAATTCATCAATCAGATCAACACTGGACTATAAACAAAGATTTTTACTAAAATTTATTATTTAAATCTCCAAAATGAAAATAATTTAGGTATTTAATAAGTTATTAATAACATGTTGTAGTATATACAGCCATTCAATAAAATTTGTCAAGAAAATTTTTAAATTTCTTTCTTTAATATTTACTGACATAAAAAGATGTCTTTATTATTTCGTATAAATAATGATGGTTTTTAGCATTACATATTTTACAGTAATACTATCTTTTTTAACATGAGTTTCTGTATTTTTTAAAATTATCAAAACATTAATATATATTTTCTTCCAGACATTCTTTTCTAGCTTTACTGAGGTACAGTTGCAAATAAAAATTGTATATACTAGGTATACGATGTAATGATTGGATTCGCATATACATTGTGAAATGATTACCACAAACTAATCCAACACATTCATCATTCCACATTGTTTTTGTTTATTTATTTATTTTGCTTTTTGTGGTGAGAACACTTAAAATATACTTCTTAGTAAGTTTAAGTATATGATACAGAATTGCTAACTATAGCCACCATATTAGATCCACAAGGGGCGCCTGGGTGGCTCAGTCAGTTAAGCATAAGACTTCAGCTCAGGTCATGATCTCAGGGTTTGTGGGTTGGAGTCCACGTCAGGGCTCTGTCCTGTCAGCTCGGAGCCTGGCACCTGCTTTGAATTCCATGTCTCCCTCTGTCTCTGTCCCTCTCTTGCTCCTGCTCTGTCTCTCTCAAAAATAAATAAAAACACTAAAAACAATCCACAGAATGTATTCACCTTCTAACTAAAAGTTGGTACCCTTTGATGGCATTTCCCCCTGAACCCCCCAGCCCTGGGCAACCTCCATTAGACTTTTTACATTTCCCGTATAGGGGATTTGTCCTTCTCTGTCTGACTTATTTCCCTAGTGTAACCTCCTCCAGATTTATCATGATGTTACAACTATCAGGATTTCTTTCTTTTTAAAATTTTTTTGATGTTTATTTATTTTGAGAGAGAGAGACAGAGCGTGAGGGGGGTTGGGGCAGAGAGAGAAGGAGACACAGACTTTGAAGCAGGCTTCAGGCTCTGAGCTGTCAGTACAGACCATGACGCGGGGTTCGAACCGATAAGTGAGATCATGACCTGAGCCAGAGTTGGACACTTAAACAACTGAGGCACCCAGGCGCCCCAGGATTTCTTTCTTTTTTAAGGCTAAATAATATACTCTTTTTCTCTCTCTCTCTCTCTCCTAAAATAAATATTTATATATGTATGCATTTATAATTATATGTAGAGAAAAACTATATAAATATATATTTAGATAATCACGTTTTCTTTAACCATCTGTCAACAAATACTTAATACTCAATACACGTTTTTTAAAGAGACTTTTTAAAAATATTTTTAATGTTTATTTTTGAGAGAGAGAGAGAGAGAGAGAGCGGGCGAGAGCATGCACAAATACAAGAGGGGGGGGGGGGGACAAGGAGAGGAAGACATAGAATCCAAATCTTGCTCCAGGCTCTGAGCTGTTGGCACAGAGCTGGATATGGGGCTTGAACTCAGGAACCAGGAGATCATGACCTGAACCTAAGTCGGACGCTTAACTGACTGAGCTACCCAGGCATCACTACTTCTATTTTAGGTTTACACCCCAAAACAATGCACAACGTAGCTTTTAAATGGCATTGAGCTATGTACAGATAATATGCTCAAGATTATGGCTCAATTAATTTAGATCTTTATTTCACTGAGAATATCAAGGAAGGCTTAATTGTTTCCTGTGTAAATATTTAATTCTATTTTAAACGTGATTTTTTCTACGGCAGGTAATTTGTGATGCCTATTCAGAGCAATGAAAGAAGTGAGGACAAAATCCACTGCTTGGGGCAGATGGTGCTATGTTAACAGGAGACACATAGGACAGACCTAATCTACAGGTTTCTCTACCTTAAATAAAATGAGTAGATCAACTTTCAAATATATAAAGTAGATCAAATAGAAGTTTAATTGAAGTACATTTTTTAAAAAAGTTTACTTATGCTTATTTTGAAAGAGAGAGAGAGAGAGAGGGAGGGAGAGAGAGAGAGAGAAAGACAATCTGAACCAGATTCTGCACTGTCAGCACAGAGCCCACTGTGGGGCTCAAATTTATTAACCGTGAGATCATGACCTGAGCTGAAATCAAGAGTCAGACACTTCAGCAACTGAATCACCCAGGTGCCACTCTTCCAGGTACATTTAAACTTACGGATATGAGAGGAAAATAGTGACTGGGGACTTTTTTACTTTAAATGAATTTGTCTCCAGGATCATTGATTTATAAGCCAAACTAAAATAAAACAAGACAAAACAATACAAATGAAACCAACCAAACAATAATAATAATAAAAAAAAAGAAAACACAATGGTTATTCAAAATTTTCTGTCTTTAATCTGGGAGAGTCAACTTTATTTATAGAAAAAATCTGGGTACAAAACAGAAGTGGCAATTGCCTTAGATGATGATTTCTGATAGCAAATTCTTTGGTATATAAAAATTTCCCAGAACATAGATTGGTAGAAGACTCATGCATCATCTTTGTCAACAGTGATTGATGTAGGTGACTTAAATGCTTATCATATGGGGAAGGAAGGTAACCTCAGCATTCAAATACAAGGCAATATTTTTGGCATAGCAAAGGTAAGAGTCAGTTCTTTGTGAGCAGGGGTCAATAGCCTATTTTCTTGAGGGGAAAGTAAAACAGGTTTCTCAGGAAATGTAATATTTGCTCCCATAAACACAAAAGAAGAAATTCCTATAATTTTCTTCACAAGGTACAATTAGCATATTTTTAGGATATGGGGACAAGTCACTCCTGATAACAGTCAGCAGTGCACCTTGGAGGTCGGTGCTCAGCCAACAAAAATTGCGTGTGGATATACATTGGTCACCATTTGATGGCAGGAGCCTTGCAAATCCGCCTTACCTCACAAGGAGATTTTCTCAACTTCATGAGTTCAGAAAATGGCTTCCAGCAAATGTATATTGCCTCTATTGTTTAAACATCTCAACCAGTGAGAAACTTTAAAATATAAAATTATATTGACAATTCTTGAAAAATAGAATTTGAAACAAAATTTGCCACCAACTCAGAAATCTTCTCCCCAAAGGTAGAAGGGAAAGAAGACAGTTTCAATGTTGAGTAAGCTTTACACCAGGATGTGATGTCCAATCACAGGCAATCTTCTGGAAAGACTGCAAAGTCAGAACATTATGTCACTGTTTCTAAGGCCAAGCAGATACAACCCATTATAGACTGATTCTCAGGATATGACAACTGGTCTTCCACTAAAAAAAAAACCCAACAATATCATTTGTCACACATGATGCATCCTAAGTTTGCCTGGCAATTAGAATGGCCGTTTTAATTAGCTAATTGACTTTTTCCACAGAAAAAGTTAACTTCTCTTATCTTTCTACCAGCTCAAAGTGGAACTTTGAGTAAGGTACCTGTCTATGTTAGGTTCCCCCTTCCCAGAGAAACTGGGAAGTGGAGAAGCTATCTTCCTTGTTGATGACCTTTCAAAAGACATGGCTTCCAAGTCCTTGAGGAAAGAGTCCTGCATTATAAAACTGGTAAAAGCCTGTGTATTTAATAAAATGGCTTATATATATTCCAAAGAGGTGGAGAAATATAGTGTAAGTACTGTTTTCCAATGTAAATACCCAGAAAAAAGAGTGTACCCTTCCTTTGTTCCTAACTCGGGAGAATTGTTTTTTTTTTCTTATTATTAGTGATTATATTCCTTTATAGTATGTATATTATTATATTATGTACATGCTAAGGAATATATTACTTTCATGAATGAAATTTCTCACATGCTTTTTTTTTTTTTTTGAGAGACAGAGAGACAGTATGAGCAGGGGAGGGTCAGAGAGAGAGAGAGAGAGGGAGATACAGAATCCAAAGCAGGCTCCAGGCTCTGAGCTGTCTTCACAGAGCCCGACGTGGGGCTCGAACCCATGAACCGCGAGATCATGACCTGAGCCAAAGCCAGATGCTTAACCGACTGAGCCACTCAAGCGCCCCTCTTACATGCTTATATAAGCAAGTATATTTCTTAATAACAACTAATAAGAAGAGATTTACAGAGGAGAACTTGACTTTGATAAAAAGTACTAGAACTGATATGTGATGTTTATATTGAAGTAAGTAACAGCAGCTTCTTCCATAGCCATAGAGACTTCAATCAGCATTCAAGTAAGAACACCCGTGTTTGGTCATCTTTAGTCTTTTCCCCATAAATGTCACAGCAGAATAGTGGCATTGTCTTTCCATAGAGTTAAATTATTTAATTTGGCACATGAATAAACTAGAGTAAATATTTAACTGACTGACATGGAAATACAAGAAAGCAAACAATTTACACAATTCTGTATCTTTAAATATGTACTTTGATGTCCTTACCCATGATCTAATTATGTAGTCTATTTCTAATGGTAGCAAGGGACAAAATAATGTGATGACTCTAAAAATATATATTAATAAACATGATAGGAAAAAATATCTGATGCCACAGATAATTTAATTGGGGAACTGAATTCTATTGCCAAGAAGTATGAGAGAAGAGAATATTGTGTGTGATCACAATTATTAGATTTGGGCTTGACAAAAAAAAAAAAAAAACAATTTAGAAGCAGTCGGGGGACAACCTTAAACTGAGTGGGATTTAGATTTATAATGGATAGTAAATACTTCCCAATGATCTCATAAAGAGTAATGGATATATCCTTTATTAAAATTGAATTCCCTGTCTTCACATTCACTAGACAGAACTGAAAGCAAACTGACACATAAAACACTAAATGAGTTCTTTGTTTCTTTTGACTCATAAGCTGGAAGCTATTGTTTCTTTTCCTTTGACTTTGCACAGAAGACAACTCATGGTAAACAAGGTAATAAATGATTTTGCTTAGTTCACTTTTTACTTTGTTACTGCCAAAAGAGTGACATTTAAGAGTCATATTTCATGAGCTCACTAGGCTGAATATTGCAGAGGCACAAAGCCATACCATTCTAAAGGACCGACTGGATCACTGAAGCAATGAGAGAGTGGACAAGAGACTATGTGCCTTGCTGTCAACCAGGCCTTCCTAAATGGGCACCCAATATATGCTTGATGCTACTCAGTGCATTAAGTGAAACTTTCCATGCATCCGATGTCATCTCATTAGAGACTCACTGATAAAACTGTGACTTCGCAAAAGGAGGAAAACAGATTTTCCTTAGAAAACAGTAAAACATTTTATTGAGAATCTGGTGGGAGTCCATCAGTAAGTAATTAAATGGTAAGAACTTTCTAAACAACTTGTTGGATACACTCATCACAATCATACTCTAATTTGAAATTCAAATGTGGAATGAGTGAACAAAAGTTAATGATTTTAACCAATTATAAGACTGTTCCAGATAAATACTCCTTCAAGTATAAGTGTGTAGTGGTGTTTGCAAATGGCATTGTTGATACATTTCCTGGAATTTTCTAAATTATACATTTTTGAGTTCTACTTGAGTCAAATGGCTATATTTTGACTTAATTCTTGCTGCCAATTTGATGTAGAAAAAAATAAAAGACAACATTACATAATACTGGTGTTTCATTGTTTTGTCATCTTTTTGTTTACCACACACCTATAAATAAAAATTTTAACAGTGCAGGAGTGACCAACCCTAGAGACTGTGCTGTTCTTCTTGGATTCTTCAAAACAAAAAGTCATAATTTGAAGGTAACTCCTGGACTTTTTAAAATTAGAGAACATCTGATGAGAATTTTCGTTCTGCAATTTACCAGTTTTATGATCTCGGATCATTTAATCATTAGTATTATTCAAAATAATAGTTCCTCTCAGGGTGCTTATATAATTAGACAGGTGCCCGGCTTAGAATAAGTGCCTCAAGTAACAGCAGATTTTCTGCTCCTGTTTCAGCTTCTGTAACTTCCAGATTCAACAGGATCAAGGAAATGTGTCCACCCTGGTGAACTGCTTGAAAAAAGAAAGTTATACAGCTAAAATCTAAGTGTGAGTGAAAGAAATCTAAATATGTTCAACACATTTTTGAATATTTTATTTAATCACTATGTCTCCAACCTATATAATGAAGGGTAAAATAAAAAAAATAATTTTCTTACAATGATCTATACCACACAAGATATAGCAAGAGAAAACTTGAACATGAGAATAAAATCAGTAGAAAAATAGGGGAAGAAGGGACTAAAGCTAATGTTAATAATGTGTGCCATTAGGAATTAGCAAGAGTAACGTATTTGGCCTTGAGCTTCCTAGTAAAAATGCAAAGGATAAGATATAAGATTAAAGTGTGTTAATTTCCTTAAAAGGGAACCATGAAAAACATTTTTTCCCATTCTCATTGAGATCTGAAAGAAATTTCTCATGTAAGTCTTTAATATGGGAAACTTTTTTTAGGTGTCTGTTAAGCTTTTGACTCTTGATATAAGCTCAGGTCATGATCTCAAGATGGGATCTCTGGTTGGGATTCTTTCTCCCCCTGTCTCTCTGCCCCTACCCCACTCGTGTGTGTGTGTGTGTGTGTGTGTGTGTGTGTGCGTGTGCGTGCATGTGCGTTGTGTACTATCAAAATGAATAAACAAAATTAATAAATAAAACGGAAAATAGTTTTTTTAAAAAGAGAGAAAAGTGCTGTTGCCTATATTAACAGCAAACTGCTATACTTGATAAACTACTTGTATCTTAAAATATTCTCCTTTGGAATCAATACATAATGCCAAACAAAACACAGCAATTCTCTCATGAGCTACATTGATGTAGGCTTTTATATTACAGTTCTCTTGATTGTTCATGAACAAAGTAGAAAGATTGTGTGTGTGTGTGTGTGTGTGTGTGTGTGTGTGTGCGCGCGCGCGCATGTGTGTGTAAAGACCTACATGTATGAAATCGGTAGTACTGATTCTGAAGAACTATAATCTACAATATGCATATTGTTGGTTTCTCGGTTTATCATCAGGATATAGATAGAAACTGGTGAGAATAGATTATACATCTTAGGAATTATCATTACGCAAAGTCATAAGTGTAACTCTTTGATGAGATATTTTTATCCTTATATATGGAGAAGAGGATTAAACCATTAGATCACATGGAACAATTTAACAAAAAGATTGGTTCCATTTATTCTTACTTTGCTCAATAAATATTAGTTCCACAATAGCAATGTTCATACCTTTTGACCAAAATAACTTTGATGCAGGTCACTAGAAAATTTGTATTCTGAAAAGTTTAATAGGTCTCTCAGGTTGCCCAGAGATCTAAGTTGTAATTCAAGATCATTGAAGGGTCATTGATATTTTATTGTCTAAAATATTCTAATTATTCAACCTATATAGAAAGATCTTAGAGTTCAAAGTTTTTCTTTCTCTTATCAAGTATATTTTGTAATTTCCCTTAAGTCTAATTTTATGTTACACTTTGAAATGTTATATTTTTGAATTCAAATTAATTTCAGGTAGGCTAGAATCATATCTTTTGTTATTTCACCAGTTTGTCTCTGACTTTTAGAACAGCATTATAAAGCAGCTGCCAGCCTTATAAATTTTTATCAAGAATCGAGTTTGGGGAAAGCTATGCCGGAATATACATCTATTTAAGGGCTAAATGCACTTATATTAACACGGATCCATTTTGCCAATATACTTGTAATTTTTGAAATTTTGTCTGATCTGTATGGAGTGGAAACACTATAAATGCCTGCATAAATTTGCAAGAAATTGGAAAGAATAATCTGCAGGGCTTTAAAGGTAGAGACATACTCCTCTGCCCAGGATGTTTCAGGGGGTAGTTCTCTTAGTTTATTTTTAGAATTATGACTCTAGGTTTCCATTGAGAAGGATTCTCATTCAAATGTAAAAAGAAATGGGAGCCTAAAGGGAAGGTACAAGTGACTCATGGACATAAATGGGTAGAGAATAGTTAGGTGAATCATGCATAATGAACGTGAGAGTATAAAAGGGGCTAGTAGAAAAAAAGATTCAATTATAGAAGTACAAAATGTCTGTATACAGATTATAGTGTCTATCTACCCTAAATGGAGGAAATAATGTATTGAAATTACAGGAAGGATTAATGGTAATAATTTAGAAAAGGGAAGCACATTATGCAACATTTTAGAGGGAGAATCACAATAATTACAGATAGCAATTGATGATTTTATACTCACATATACACAAATAAACACTATTTTCAATTTTTCAAAGATTAAGCTTTATTCCAGAAATTATTTCATTCTTGGACACACCTAAAATAGTGAAATAAGCCTCTACTTTTTGGCTTCCAAATCTGCAATTTTCCTTTTATTTACTACTAAACATTGAAATGGTTCATTTACAATTCAATACTATCTTAAACTGTCTTTCAGGTTCATTACAATAGCTACAGTCTTTTAATCTTCAATATAGTCTTCCATTCTATTTTGCCTTCTTGTGCAGGAAAAATGTTCACAACACAGTGTGTTGGAATTCTATTCATTATTTCTTGACAACAAACACTATCTACCACAAAATGGTATCATTTATTTCATTCATATGAGCATTTTATTAGCCAAAGTTTTTAATGATAAAATCAAGTAATTTGAGGGCTCTATTGATCATTCGATGCCACTTCATTTTTATGAACAACTTAGAGCATTTCCATTGACAAATTGGTAATGTCACAATTCACCCAGTCTCTGCTGCTCTTTGAATACCTATCTGAATAGTGGTGTCAGTTCTAAAAATAAATAGAAGATAATTTTCAAAGAACTCAGGGATATCTTAAAACACTTTTGTTACTTTTTATCGCAGAGACTTATTAAACTCGTTTCATGAAAATGATAGTGAAATGTGAATATCTGGTAATATCTGGAATATAAATGGATATCATAACTTTTGAAAGATATGATGTTTCAAATTTAAGGGATTAAGAACTTGAGAAAGAGATTAAAATGATATTGGCTGCAGGCAACTCATTAATTCTACACAGATCTGGTCTCATATGTCCTTCAAGAACATATTTGAAATCTCCTAGTTTAAGACCTTTTTTATTTTTTGAATAATATGTCGTTTGAGGAACATTAGTACTGTTTCTCAAAACTGATGTCCAATATGTCCCCAAGCTGACTAGTATTAAAAGAGGAAGCATATTATGAACATATACTTAACTGTATGTTATTTGTTCAGCTAATTCAGTGGGAAAGGGGTGGAGACAGGAGAACTAGCATGTTTGAAACATAATTGCTTTATTGAAAAGTCATTTTGTAACAGCACATTTTCCTCCTCTTCTCATTATACAATTTTGGTTCCACAGTCCTCATGGTGCATAAATATCTCTTATTAACACAGATAATTTTCAAATATTTGAATGTCATAATTCTTTATACTCTTTGTAGAAAGATGCATGTTTATAGCAATTGTAAATGAAAAATCTTAACAACAATTTTAATTAAATCTAGAACATTTCATTAGCTGTTGAGTATGCACAAAACAATGAAATGATGTGAAATATTTGTTCATAATTTTAAGGCATAAATCTGAATCAATAATTTTCCATTAAATGTCAGACTTCCTGATAGTCATCAGAAAATGTGTGGTTAATGGATGTAAAATTGCTACTTATTGTAGCATATAGCAGGGAAATGTATATTTGACTTTTTAAATTTATTTTATTTGACCAGTTTCTTTGCTTTCCCCCTCATCTGAACCAACTTTGATATCTCACCATGTTTATATGCCTTCTGATATACTACTTTTTATCTAGAGACCAAAATAACTTCATTAAATTGAAAACCACATCAGATCTCATCCTGCCAAATTCCTTTGAATGATTTTTATTTCCTTGAAAGTGGCATTCTGGAGGTGCCTGGGTGGCTCAGTCAGTCAAGCATCTGATCTTGGTTTCAGCTCAGGTTATGATCTCATGGTTTGTGAGTTCGAGCCCCGGATTGGGCTCTGTGCTGAGAGGATGGAGTGGAGACTACTTGGAATTCTCTTTTTCCCTCTCTCTGTGTTCCTCCCCTGCTTATGTGCGCTCTCTCTCTCTCTCTCTCTCTCTCTCTCTCAAAATAAGTAAATAAATTTTAAAAATGGCTTTCAGAATATTAAGATGTTTTGGCTTATCAGAATATTAATTTCAGTTAATTTTTAGGACTCTATTTTCAATTAATAACACCCTCCTCATCTTTAACAACATTTAAGGAACATTTTTCTTTCAGTTCCTTCACAGTAAATCATCTTCCTACCTCAGGACCCTTGAACTTGCTGGCTCAACCACTGGAATGATTTTCTGCTTCTTTGCATGACTTGATATTTGACTCCAGTCAGGTTATAGCTCAAGTGATCCTTCACGGAGATGTCACTTGGATATATTATAGCTTTTCTACAATGACGATGATGAACCCTGCTGATGTTATTTCATTCACTTTCAAATTTTTATTTATGGAATTTGGACTGAAAGTCATATTTGATGTTTAATTGATTTTTGCTTGTCTCCTCAAATAGCACAGAAAGCACCCATGTAAAATGTGTTCTTCTTGCATTGTTTGTCAGGTCATTTCCACTATGTAGCGTATCATGCCTGAAAGATGCTCAACAAATATTTGTTAAATAAATAAATGGATCAAAAACCAAATGACATTTTATATGACAAACAGATATAAATTTAAAAAAAGTCTGATGCAAGTTTCCAGGCTCTTCTTCTTCTTGTTTTTTTTTTCTTTTTGGTGATTCTAGTTATTATAATTGTTATTTGTCTTAAGAATATAATAATTAATTTCTTATGGCAACAATATATTTTTTAAATGTTTATTTAATTTGACAGAGAAAGAGTGTGTGTGTGCCAGCAGGGGAAGGGCAGAGAGAAAGGGAGAAAGGGAGAGAATCCCAAACAAATTCTGCATGGCCCAATGCAGGGCTCTAACTCAGGAACCATGATAACATGACCTGAGCTGAAATCAAAGGTTGGATGCTTAACCGACTGAGCCACCCAGATACCTCTATGGCAACAATATTTTAAGTGTATAGCCCATATTTAAGCTACTATGATATAATTGTTTTGAGGCATTAATAATCTTAAAAGTCAAATGGGATATACTAGATGATATATCTATGATTTATTGAAGCACAGTTTAATTTCCTTTTTAGTAGCTCTAAAAGAGGTCAATTGTCAAGCCAAAAAAAAAAAAAGCATCTGAATTGAGCTTATCATAATTCATGTCTTAAGGAAAAATAAAACCAGAAATAAGCAAAATTGACAGAATGGCACGAGAAATGTGGAGTGGAGTTGACAGGCTTAAACCAGCTCAACTACTAATTGATGATTCCAGGCATCATTGCAAGACGATCAAAGGTACTACAACAATGAATGAAAGGGAAGTGGAAGATATGTTCATTCACAGACACCTTGGTTGTATAAAGCAACCAAGATAAAGCAAACAAACAAATATCAAAGCCAATAACAGTAAAATAACAATATAGGAGAAGATTAATTAAGGAAGAGAAATAATGAAAAAATTATCCAAATTGAAAAGGAAGACGTAAAATTATCTCTACTCATAAATCATATGATCTAATATGTAGAAAACTCACATAGCTGGCCAAATAATTTTTTAACAAGGGTGCTGAGGTTAATCAATGGAGACCCAACAGTCTCTTCAGTAATGGTGCTGGGAAAACAGGGTATCCACATGTGAAAGAATGAAGTTGGGCCCTTACTGAGGACCACGTATAAAAGTTAATTTATTGGATCAAAGACCTGAAAGTAACAAGTAAAACTATAAAATTCTGGGGCTTCTGGGTGGTTCAGCTGGCTAATTGTTTTAGGAAGAGGTCATAGTCACACAGTTCGTGAGTTCAAGCTCCATGGGCTCTGTGCTGACAGCATGAGTCCTGCTTGGGATTTTCTCTCTCTCTCTCTCTCTCTCTCTCTCTCTCTCTCTCTCTCTGTCTCTATCAATAAATAAGCATTTAAAAAACTATAAAATTCTTAGGAGAAAACAGAGATCTTCATAACATTGATTTGACATTGATTTATTGTATATGACACTAAAGGTAGAGGCAACAAAAGAAAAAATAGGCAAATTGGATTTCATAAAAAATTACAAACTTCTGTGCACCAAAGGATACTACCAACACAGGGAAAAGCAGCCCACAGAATGAGAAATATATTTGCATATCATATCTTTGATGAGGGACTAACATCAGAATATATAGAGTACTCCTAAAACTGAACAACAGTAAAGTCACCTGTTTCAAGAATGGGCAAAGGAAAAAAATGGGCAATGAACTTGGAAAGACATTTCTCTAGACACGGTATAGGAATGAGCAAGAAGCACATGATAAGATGTTCAACATTACTAATAATTAGGGAAACATATTTAAAATCTCTAATTAAATAGTGTTTCACATCTATTAAGGTAACTACAGTCAAAAAAGTAAAAGAAAAAAGAGAAGTCTTGGAAAAAATGAGAGAAAAATGGAATGTTTGTGCACTCTTCAGTGGTTTCAAACTAGATCATAAGTAGGTACATAAAATAAAACTTTAAAATTTGAAGGAAAAACGTAAGAGATCATATTTATCATTCTCTTTCTTTTTCTCTATGTGCATTCATTCAAACATATACAAATAAGTATAATTTTCATGAAAAATACATATGTAAATGCATATGTAAATATATATGTATTTATTTGTGAACAATTTTGAAAATAATTTACAGACATTATGCCTTTTTATAGCTGAACATGTTGGTGTCTATTTTTTGGGTGTTTTGGTGATCCCTAGGAACACTCTGGTTTGAGAATTTACCAGAAGGACTAACAGAACTCAGAAAAGCTGTTATTCTCACAGTTAGGGCTTTATACAGCAAACAGATACAAATTAAATCAGTAAAGGAATATGGCATGAGGAATGAAGTTCAGAAAAAGGCCGAGCACAGTGGTCCAGTAGTTCTGGTCCAGTGGTCCAGAAGTTCTCTCCCAGAGAAGCCATGCAGAAAGGACGTGATTCCCTTGGCAACAGTGTGTGATAACATGTACAGAGCATTGGCAACCAGGTAAACTGGCTCAACCCTGATGTGGAGTCTTTTCACTGGGGGTCAGTAATTTAGGCATGGAACACCCACATGACTGATTTTAGTTACACTGTCTCTTGGTTACTTTGACCTAACTGGCTGTTCACTTTCCAATTGGGCCATTGGCAAAATACTATTCATCACAGTAATATTTTATTCCTTATAATATTAGTCTAAAATCAGGTATTGCCTTTATTTATCAATTCTCTTTAATGTCCTTTAACTGTAAAGAGTTTATCATTATTTCTTCATCTCTTTAGATATTATTTTTAAAAAATAATAAGCCCATCTTTTTTTATAATAGTTTATTGTCACGTTTGTTTTCATATAATACCCAACAAGTGCCCTCCTCCATGTCCATCACCTATTTCCCCCTCTCCCCCAACTCCTATCAGATCTCAGTTTGTTCTCAGTATTTAGGGGTCTCCTATGGTTTGCCTTCCTCCCTCTCCTTAACTATTTTTTCCCCTTCTCCTCCCCTACGGTCCTCTGTTAAGTTTCTCCTGTTCCACATATGAGTGAAAATATAGGGTATCTGTCCTTCTCTGCCTGACTTATTTCACATAGCGTAACATCCTCCAGTTCCACCCACGTTGCTACAAATGGCCAGATTTCATTCTTTCTCGTTGCCATATAGTACTCCATTGTATATATAAACCACATCTTCTTGATCCATTTATCAGTTGAGCCTATCTCTGTTTTACATAAAATGTCTCAGTTTGAATTTGCTAGTGATTTCTCTTTATATTATTCATGTTTTCTTTCCTCAACCAAAATACTCCACATAGCTTCTGGCATCATTTTCATGGCAGCACATTAAGAAGGCACAATGTGTATGTACCGTTTTGGTGATACTTATTTTGGTTATCTGATGGAAGTATTGCTTAGCCTCCTCCCTGTATAGTTAAGATTTCTCCTGCCACCATAAAGTAATTTGCATGTAGACCTTAAGCCCAAGTCATCACCATCCACCTACATGAGCTTTAGCCATCACCAATAAATAGACACTATAGCTTCAGACTTCAGTTTGATAAAATGCTAATGAATTGGAAAAATAGTAGGGAAAGAAAATAAAATAAGAACACAGCCTTGAAAGACACAGTCTGGGCTTTATTTTCAGAACCACATTTGAAAACAGTGTCATTTTGAGCAAGTCTATTTCGCTACCTATGAAAAACACATAATAATTGCCTTTAGTTAACAAGATTTGTATAAGGATTAAATCAGTCAAAAATGCAAAGCAGTGAGTTTATTTTTTAATAAAAACTTTTAATAGAATGTAGCACCTATTGTGGATATTATTTATGTTGTGGTGATTATTAGAATTATTTTTTAATGTTTATTTATTTTTGAGAGAGAGAGAGAGAGAGAGAGGAGAGCATGGGAGGGGCAGAGAGGCAGAGACACAGAATCTAAAGCAGGCTCCAGGCTCTGAGCTGTCAGCACAGAGCCTGATGCAGGGCCCGATTCATGAGCTGTGAGATCATGACCTGAGCTGAAGTCAGATACTTAACTGGCTGATCCACCCAGGTGCCCCCAAATTATTGCTTCTAAATATTAAAATGGCATAAAGCTTCTTTGTTTTTATTTCCCAGGCACTAATTGTAATGCTTAGGTGAATCAAAGTGACAAATCACAGGTTTACTTCTTTAATAGGAAATTTAGAAAAAATGAATTACTTGGATTAGGTCATTTCAAGGGAGAAAACTTACAAAACCTACAATAATAATAATGGGTTAAATTATATTTTTTAGAACATTTTTGTATTCATTCTCCTAATAAATGTGGGATTTGGTGGGCGCTAAGTAGCATGATCAGAGAATCTCCTCTGGGAATGCTGTTCTTGAACTCTTTATCTTCTAATGCTGAGACACATCAATTAAAAAGGAACTTATTAGCAGTTTGCAGTGCACTTAATGAGTTGGGCAACTGACATCTCAATATGGAGCAATTACATTTAAATAGAGAAATGACGGTTGAAGGAAATTGTCTTAGAGTTCACTGGAAATTTTTATTATTATAAAGGTCTCATTTATATTGTGGTTGAATTTCTTTTTTTTTTTTTTAAATCTTTATTTTTGAGAAAGACAAAGAGCACCAGTAGGGGAGAGGCAGAGAGAGGGGGCGGACAGCGGATCTGAAGCAGGCTCCATGCTGACAGAAGAGTGCCCAACATGGGGCTCGAACTCCTGAGCCATGAGATCATGACTGAGCCAAAGTTGGATTATTGATTGAGCCACCTAGATGCCCCATCTCGGTTAGATTTCTGATATCAGTTCTCATAAGTGGGCCACTTGAATGTCAGTAGAGATCTTCTTAGTTCATCATTCAGTACAAGATTTCAAATTAGCAGAATTGGGTTCAATTTCTATGAGCATTATGTACTATAATAGTATATACATGAGATATATACTATTTGTATAACTCTGACATTCTGCTTGACATCCTATCACCATATATTTAAAAATATGTATGACTACATAATTGCCTCTGATATTTTTCCAATCTCTCCTGTGTTATCTGAAAGTGTCTAATCAGAATTTATTTTTCATATTGCTCCTGTGGTCTATGTAGATGAAATAAGCCCACCAGTAATAGGGAATGTCTACTGTGGAAAACACTGCATGTTGGTATTTGTGTCTTAGTCTTTGATATTTTCTCTCACTGGCTTTTTAAACACATGTAATGTTCTATCAATCAATATAGTACCTGACAATTTTGAGCACTTAAATATCAATTGCACGTGAATATACGTGAGCCCTCTTTTCCTATCTATGTAGAGCAGTGTATGAATATAAGGAATTTCTTCAGAAAGGGAGAGAGATGATCTGTAGAGTCAACATCAAGTTAGTAACCCATTGAAATGAGCAGTTTTAAGAGGATTGGGAGAAGGTCAAAGGATTAGTTGACTGATATTCATTTGGTCTTAAATTGTTTTTCCTCAGCTTCAATTTAAAGTAAGACTTAATATTGGGGCATCGGGCTGGCTCAGTTAGTTAAGTGTCTACTTCAGCTCAGGTCTTGATCTCACAGCTTTTGAGTTCGAGCCTCGCATTGGACTCTGTGCTGACAGCTCAGAACCTGGAGACTGCTTTGGATTCTGTCTCCCTCTCTTTGTGCCCTCTCCTCCCCACCCCTCTCTCAAAAATAAATAAACATTAAAAAATTTAAGTAAGATTAACAGGAAAAAGTACAGTGGAAACTATATAAATAAGTATAATAAACATTGAAATACATCATATCATAAATATTATATACCTTTTGTATATTTTTTCATTTTTTATAAATTATCAAATATTTTGACTTCCAGAAAAATTGAAGCACAGAAAGCATCTCCATCAAATCTGACACTTACAGATGTCTGATTCATTCAAAATTATAGACTTCCTCTGTCTATATTTTTCCATACTCTTCCCAATTCTATTCCATCTTATTGAAGCAAATAGATAATTTAGTTGTTTGCCATATTTACCATATGGCAGTTCTATCCCTATGATCTAATTTGCCCCTAGAGGCTCTTGCCTTATATGTGCACGTGTGAATGTTGGAGTCCAGGCAGGGCAGGCAGGAATCTCTACAGAATGTGAATTTTTCCCCCATGTTTGCATACATTCCTTTCATGGAAACAGAAAATAAAACAATGCTTTTCCTGTTATGCTGTTATATTATCTTTCAGGGTGTAATAGACAAATAAAATTGTATATATTTAAGGAGGAATACGTGGTGATTTGACATATATAGACTTTATGAATGATTACCACAAGGAGGTTAATTAACACATCCATCACCCCCTATCCATCACCTTTTCTGTGTGTATGGGTGAATGAAAATGCTTAAGGTCTATTCTCTTAACGAATTTCAAGGACACAACTTAGTGTTATTAAGTGTCATCTCCATGCTCTATTTTAGATCCTTAGAGTTTATTCATCTTATAACTGAAGGCTTTTATCCTTTGACCAGCAATTGCTGTCTCTCCACCCACCCAGACCCTGGTAACCACATTCTATCAGCTATTGCCTGTTTCTGTGAGTTCTTTGACCTTCCTTCCCCCCTCCCTCCGTCCCTACCTTCCTTCCTTCCTTGCTTCCTTCCTTCCTTCCTTTCTTTCTTCTCCTCTCCCTTCCTCTCTCCCTCCCTCCCTCCCTTCCTTCCTTCCTTGCTTCCTTTCTTCCTTCCTTCCTCCCTCCCTTCCTTCCTTTCCCTCTCCCTTCCTTCCTTCCCCTCTCCCTTCCTCTCTCCCTTCCTACCTCCTTTCCTTCTTTTCTTCCTTCCTTCCCTCCTCCCTCCCTTTTTTCCTACCTTCCTTCCATTCTCTATTTGAATGATAGAAACCTTGGATATATAAGATGCGAACATTTGCTCTTCATGCATCTGTTTTGTTTTAGAATGCAAATGTTTCTTCTTAGTTATATTCCTATGTCCCCCTCATATTTAATTGAATATATTGACAAAATACATTTTAATGGACTTAGTTGGAAATGTGGCTTGAACATCACTCTTCAGAGCAAACAGAGTGAATTGGGGAATAAGGGTTTCATCTGTTCTATCCATATTCTTTGCTTAGCCAGAGATCATTCCACTGACCAAAAATTTGCCACTCCCAGTTTTTTTTACAGCAGACTGATTCAGTTATCTATCCTGGGTCCTTGATCCCCAGAAACATTTGACTTTATTATCTTTGGTTCAGAATGAAAAAGAAATACATTAAAAGGTAAGAAAAATAAATTTAGTATGCAATGGGCATTATCTTTTAAGTATTTATTTAGATTAATTCCATGGACTTTTGGATTTGTTCCAAAGAAAAAAATATATACATAACAACTTAAGTAAATATCTGTGGAATACTTTAAAAAACTATTTGTTTCTTTTAGGAGACTATCATTTCATACTCCATTTTCTGTAGGGTGTCCTGAACAAGATGGCATATTAGTTTACACCGAAAATCCTGAGTTTGTCCACAATTTCAAAATATAACTCTCTGTTGGCAAATTTCTGTAGACGGTCTTCCTCACAATGTACTTTGAAATAAATCAATAACATCCAAGTGTTTTACAGTTTTGAACACCCTTTCTCTCAGTCCCTATGGAGGTTCCAGGAAGCTTTGTTTCCACTATGTGACTACTTACCTGATCAAATGGATGAGAGATAGACATTGACCAAAATAAAAGAAAATAAACAAACGTCCCCCTGCAACAATAAATAAATAAATAAATAAATAAATAAATAAATAAATAAATCTCTTGTTTGGGAGTTTGCAACTTAAGTTGGTATTTGTTGATTTCTTGAACCCAGACATTTGCATCCAAAATGAGTGAGACAGACATCTTCCACTATATACATGGCAAAAATATACATTGGTCCTATGGGGGAAAAATGAAATTAAAAGGCAGAGAAAAAGCTAAATGGTGACTATCAGAAAAATATACTGCTGTGATTTGGATACTGCTTTTATACTCCATTCTAAACCTGAAGAATCTTGTTTGTAATTAATGTCCTTGTTTTTCTCAGAATGCAATGCTATTATTAAGGCAGTCTGGACAGATTTCATTAATTAAATCCAAATGATCCTTCATTGAGACACCGACCATTAGTTTCCTCAGCTTCATCAGGGGCAAATAATGTCCAGTTTATTTTAGCAATTCCAAACACAAAAAAGTATTTGTGGGTAAGTCATGGATAAGAGCCTAGACATGGTAGTGTCATCTTTAGGATTTACTACAGACAGTGACACTTGGCAACTCAGTAAAGTGACAGCAAATGTTGCACTATGAAATTCTATTTAAATTTCTTAAATCAAACTCTTAGCTTTAAGTATTGAATGACATATTTTCATAACTACTTATTTTGATTGAATAATAATTACTGATAGAAAAGAATTGAAAAGTAGAACCTCTGAACTTGGACCATGTGGGTTTGAAATCCCTGCTTTTGTCTCTTATTAGCCATGTAGTTTTAGAAATTTATTTGTTTTTCATCAGTAAAATGGAAATATGATTGCACCCATCTTATAAAAATACTGTAAAAGTTAAAGGATTTTATAAATGCAAATTCCTTGAGTTCATAATTTTTAGTATTTAAGAACTTAAAATTGTTTTTGTAATTGTTTTTTTGTAGTATATCATTAAGAAAAATGCATTTTTACAAAGGTATAAAGATAGCATTACTGTGAAGTAGACAGAATGTGAATAATAGATTTTTTTTCCCCATGGGAAAAGCAGTAAGAACTAGGGTAAGCAAGCATGTATTTCTCAAATAAACAGTTGTATACAGGCGATTAGAGATAATGTACCTGTCTAAATAATGGTAGCTTACTGTATTCTCTCAAGTCCAAGGAGACCAACTGACAAGGGGATTTTGATAACAAATGCAGCCTGTGTTTAGCTGATTTTGTTAAGTCAAGTGAGTAGTGTGGACACTAGGTAATACAGTTGGGTCTTAGGTAATACTCTCTGGGAAATATGACTGACACAACTCCAGACCATTATTTTCCTGATGGGCCTGTAAAATTTCTCCAACTAATTTTTCTCCATAAGTAGTTTAAATAAAATGCATGAAATCTACTCTATGCTAATAATTTGACACAGATGCCTTTGAAAAATAAATCTCAATCATTGTTCCTATTCTTAAAGTTATTAACCCTCATACAGGAGTGCCGATGTATAGGGGCACATGTATCCCAATGTTCATAGCAGCACTTTCTACAATAGCCAAATCATGGAAAGAGCCTAAATGTCCATCAACTGATGAGTGGATCAAGAAGATGTGGTTTAATCCAGTGAGGAAATGGGCATGACATGAATAGACACTTTTCCAAAGAGGACATCCAAATGGCCAACAGACACATGAAACAATGCTCAGGGTCACTCATCATCAGGGAAATACAAATCGAAACCACACTGATACCACCTCATGCCGGTCAGAGTGGCTAAAATGAACAAATCAAGAGACTAGAGATGCTGGCGAGGATGTGGAGAAATGGGCACCCTCCTACACTGTTGGTGGCAATGTAAACTGGAAACAGTGTGGAAATTCCTCCAAAAACTATCAGTAGAACTCCCCTATGACCCAGCAATAGCACTGCTAGGGATTTATCCAAGAGATACAGAAATGCTGATGCATAGGAGCACATGTACCTCAATGTTCATAGCAGCACTTTGAACAATAGCCAAATCATGAAAAGAGCCTAAATGTTCATTAACCGATGAATGGATCAAGAAGATGTGGTATATATACACAATGGAATACTACATGGCAATGAGAAAGAATGAAATCTGGCCATTTGTAGCAAAGTGGATGGACCTCGAGGGTGTCATGCTAAGCGAAATAAGTCAGGCAGAGAAGGACAGATACCATATGTTGTCACTCATAGGTCTAATAGGATAAACCTAACAGATGACCATGAGGAGGGAAAAGGGAGAAAAAGTGTTGGGGAGAGGGAGTGAGGCAAATCATGAGAGACCTTTGAATCCTGAGAACAAACTCAGGGCTGAAGTAGGAGGGGGAAAAGGGAAGGAGGTGATGGTCATGAAGGAGGGCACTTGTGGGGAAGAGCGCTGGGTGTTATATGGAAACCAACTTGACAATAAACTATAATTAAAAAAAGAAAATATAAAAGAAGAAGAAGTGGTTTATATGTACAATGAAATACTACATGGCAATGAGAAAGAATGATATCTATTCATTTGTAGCAACATGGATGGAACCCGAGGGTGTTATGCTAAGTGAAATAAGTCAGGCGGAGAAAGACAGATGCCATATATTTTCACTCATATGTGAAACAGGAGAAACTTAACAGAGGACCATGGTGGAGCAGAAGGAGAAAAATAGTTGAGAGGGAGGGAAGCAAACCATAAGAGACTCTTAAATCCTGAGAACAGACTGAGGGTTGATGGGGGTAGGGGAGAGGGGGAAATGGGTGATAGGCATGAAGGAGGGCGCTTGTGGGGATGAGCACTGGGTGTTATATGGAAACCAATTTAACAATAAACTATAATAGGAAAAAAAGTCATTAACCCTCAATACAATATTCATTTTCAAATCACAGAAGTGTAATATGCCCTTGAGGCTCTGGCAGTTTTGTTGATACGAGGCAGCAGGCTGCTTTGGTGTTAGAAGTTTGAAAGCCTCAATACCTGATGATTTGCTAATTTTCTTCTAAAAATCCTTTGCTCTAAGTTGTTCATATAATCAACAATATGTGAAATTTAGGTGACCGACTCTGCTCAACAGGAACTCCTTTAATTTGGTGTTTGTCTTTACACTTAAGTTGGGCCATCATGGAAGTTCGTGCTTTGATTATTATGACAAAATACTGGAGGGATTACATTATCTTCAGTGCTCTGGAAGCTTTTTCATCTGCTTTGTAATTGACCAGTTCCAATCACCAGTATAGCTAGCTGCGACATGAACTCAAGCAAAATGCTTCTTTTCTTTTCCCCTTAATGATCTTTTTTTCTACTCATCCATCACCTTTTATTTTCTTAATATGCCACTTCTGGGTTTTGTTTTTTGGTTTGTTTTGCTTTGTTTTGTTTTAAGTAAGAGATGCATATTGGAATTACAGAGTTATGGTATGCATTTTAGAATGTTGTACTTAATAGTTACATGATTTTCAGCTAATTACTGGACTCTTTGACTCAGGCTTTCTTTCTTTATTTTATTTTATTTTACTATTTTAAAAAAGTGTGTATATATTTTGAGAGAGAAAGAGAGAGAGAGGGAGAGGAAGAGAGAGAACAAGTGTGAGCTGGGGAGGGGTAGAGAGAGAGGGAAAGAATCTCAAGTAGGTTCTGCGCTGTCATCACACAGCCCAACCCAGATTCAATTTCGTGAACTCTGAGATCATGAACTGAGCAGAAATCAAGAGTCAGGTGCTTAACAAACTGATACACCCCAGCATCCCTATTTTTTAATTTTTAAGTAATCTCTACATCTGAAAGTACTCCAACTTACATCCCTGGTGGGGGTCAGTTGGGGCTCCAACTTATATCCTTGAAACCAAGAGTCACATGGTCTACCAACTGAGCCAGCAAGGTGCCTCAATCTTTCTTTATTTTTCAAGTGAATTTTAGAGTATAAAATGAAACTCTAATGACAAGTATTTACTACTCATTCCCTTTGTGTTCATCAAGCACTTCTGTTGGTTGTGGGTCTTTGTCTGATGGGATGACACAAGTCTTCACTCCTGAGGGTCTGAGCCATCAGCACTCCTGACTGAATTGGGTTATGGTAGTTTTCCACAGGATTTTAATGGCAGGGGATGGTGACAATAAGAGATGCTATTCTTTGCTAGTGGATCACTGAGAGTAATAGTAGGTGTTGCCACTTATACAGATAAAGTATCAGCAGTATACTGTCCATCTATTTCACTTTTAGGGAAGCCAGGCTCAACTAGCCAAGGCCACAGTCTCTGTCAGTTCAGCTCTTCTGTTTACTTCTTTGGCTCCACTGTCCACTACAATAACCACACCTACCTTGTCTTTGGCAATTAAGTATTACTACTTGGTCCTGGGTCCTGAAGCCCTGGGTTCCAATTATCCCCGCTGCATTTAGTAATCCAGTTTGATGGTAGAATTTTCCCTGTGATATCATATGTACTGAAAATAACTTCCATAGAGGTCTTAAAGCTTGATAAGTATCTTCTCAGAAATATTTTTCTGATACTAATGGTGAAATTGTGTTGAGTCCTCTGGAATCTCCCAGGGTGGGTGAGAAATTCTTACATGAAATGGTCTCTAGCATTCCAGTTCTCCTAAGCCTATGGATACAGAATACCAAGGTAGTTTTGGCATTTTTATTTCACTTTGTGTAGGTCACCTCTGAGTCCATATTTATGCCAGCCAATTAAACATCCAGAATCTTTGCTTAGTGAGCTCAGTCAATGATTTTGGCCTGATTTATCTTTATATTCCTGTCAGTATAATCCTACATCTTAATATCCTTTCTCATATATACTCCCCAGGTTTCTGTCCGTGTAAATTAGTAAAATCATACAGTTTTTATGACATGTAACAGCCTCTTAATAAACAGCTCACTCTTTGAGGAATGCTGGGACTTGAGTCTATTTCTACTTCTAGAAGCAAAGATGGAGGGTGCCAGCAGGCTCTGAAGAGAATTGGCAGTACCTGGAAAGAGAAACCATTACAAATGTTATAGACAAAGGTAGGCTAAACTTTCCAGGTAGGGGTAGAAGGACTGCTTCTGTTGGCAAAGATGGCTCATCAGAATTTCAAGGTCCCATAATTCCAGCTTCATTGGAATCTACCAAGATGCACCTATTTTAAATTTCAGGAGCCCATTCAGTCATGTGCCATCTGTGTGCTGATCATTCTGACAAGTCTGAGCATTATGGTTGGTATAGCCTATCACATGTACCCTCTCTTGTGTTCCAGGAAGCAGAAGTGTTGCCAGAAAAAAGTGAGAATAAGGTAGTTAGATAACAGTAGCTGTCATTTTATTTCTTTGTTCTTTCTGACTGTCCAGTGCATGAATGTATGCACACACACACTCCTTAAACATACCTCTTAATACATGCAGTTTCAAAATATATCTATGTGATATTGAGCAAGAATTCTACATACAACTGAAAATACACTCATGGAAAGGAGAAAACCCTAAATCAGATACAGCTTTTTCGTTCATATGCTAGTCCAGGAAGCCTACATTATCTGTATTTGTTTTACTCAGGCCTAGATTTATCTCAACATAATCACAAAATATATGGGCTATGATAAATTAACTGCCTTTCAAATAGTCCACATTTAATAAGAGATAGAAAGTTGGGTAGCTCTAAAAAAATGGCCATTTAGAAAAGCATAGTCATGAAAGCAGCACATGACAGTCACTACATAGAATACTTACCCCCTTACCGGCCAGGATAGAAACAAAACTGCAAGTTCTACCTTACAGAGAATGGAATGAATAAATGAGTGATCATCTGTAGAGTACTTCAGATTCTCTTAACTGAAAATATTTCCTTTCTCCCTTTTCTACCCACCAAAGAGGGCCACCAGGTCTGGAAAGAATGACAATTAAGCAGCTGCCCCTAGATCCAATCCGCTCCTGGTGGGGTGCCCACACTGAAGGAACAAAAGCAGATAACCCGGTTTAATCCCTTTGGAAACATTTGTCTTTTGGTATATAAACTGGAGACGTTTGTAGTTGGAGTTTCCTTATGTGTGGAGCAGTGAGTGCCCTTGACTTAGGTGTGGGTGTGGGGGTACTAAACTACGCCAGGATCTCTGGATTTCTGGTGTGTGGCTCCACAAAACTATTACACAAACGAGGTGATTATCTGGGTATAAAATTATTTATTTAGTTTTTCAATGTTTATTTATTTTGAGAGAGAGAAAGCTTAAAAGCATGTGCATGAGTTAGAGTAGGGGTAGAGATAAAGGGGAAGAAAGAGTGAATCCCACAGAGCCTGAAGTGGGTCTTGATTCCACAAACTGTGAGATCATGACCTGAGTTGAAATCAAGAATTGGTTGCTTAATTCATTGAGCCACCCTAGGGGCCCTAATATAACTTTTTTATAACATACATGTTCTAGGCTATGTGAGGCAATAATCCACAGGCCTTACGAGAGATCTCATGCATGATTCTGAAAAGTTCATATCTGATGTGAAAAGGAAGGATCTGGAAATCACTTAACAATGCCTTGGACCTCTCTTGTCTTCCTTTGAACTTCTTTATTATTTGGATATCTGAAATTATTAATCAAGGTTTACCTTAGGCAAGATTTTTAATATGAAGGGCATCAATTACAAACTATGATCCCTGACCTTGGCTCAAGGAAAACTACCTACTAGAGCGGGCAAGCTTTGGTCTCACCCACCTGACTGAGAGGGTGACAGACTGGAAAATTCTTTAGCTGTAGAAGCATCCCAAGTTGTTTTGATTGTAATCCAAGACACTTAAAGTATTAATTGACTGCATGTCAACTTCAACAACTAACAAACGGTACCAGAAAGCCTCTATTGTCAACAACTTTAAGTCAGAATCTACCCAGTATGTGTGGATGCTGGTGTTATTAATAACTGGCCAGAATCCTTGCCATTCCTCCTTGGATGGGCATATTACAGACAGAAATGTTCTGCCTCAACAATGCCATCTGTCTTCCTTGCTTTATCTTTTTTCTTTCTAGACAGGCCACATTTTATTTCTACTTGTTTCCAACTTGCAGCATTTTTTTTTTTACTTAGAGCAGAAAGAAGTAAGCAATCCTTTTCAATCTTCTATCATTTTTTTTCCTAGACAGAGAAATAGACTCAGCCTGTATAATGTCCAAGTATCAGGATACTGTAGAGGTATTTTAATGACTGGTCACTGCCTCAGGACTTGGATGGTTACCATCCATATTTGTTGCCTGGCCTGCCATAACAGAATACCACAAACTGTGGCTTACATGACAGAAATTGAATGTTTCACAGCTCTGGAGGCTACGGGCCTAAAATCAAGGTGTCAGCTCCTTTTAGGGCTATAAAGAAGTATCTGTTTCAAGTCTCTCTCTAGTTTGTAGATGGCCATCTTCTCTGGGTCTTTTCATATCATCTTTTCTGTGTGTGTGTGTGTGTGTGTCCAAATTTCCCCTTCTTACACAGACAGGACATATATTGGATTAGCCCCTCCCACCCCCCCATGCCCTCATCTTAGATTAATATTTCATCTGCAATGACTTCATTTCCAGAAAGTTCATATTCTGAGGTACGGGGGAGTAGGCCTTTAACATATGAATTTTTAAAAGATCCGCTTTACCCTCTAACACCATCTCAGCTGGTGAGGGAGGGACCCTGATTCCCATCCCCTTGATTCATCATTTTATAATGGGCTCCCCACTTTACGGTTGTCATTGGCAACGCTGCTTCTTCCTGCTTGTATCAGTGAAGTTCCTGATGGACAGAAGCCCCATACAGTAATTCAAAGAATGTTGGGATTTGTAGTGGTTTCTGCCGTTGAATTATGGAAAGGTGGAACTAGCTTAGAGGTTTATAAAACTTGAATATTGTTGAGAATTTCTTTTTTTTTTTTTTTTCGTGTGTGTTTCTCTCTACGTGTTGGCTGGATTCTCTCAGGCCAGCTGCTCAGGCGAGATTGAATCCACAGCTACAGATAGTTTTAGGCTCCTGTCCATGGAGCCTGAGGCATCCAAGAAATGAAAGAGGGCATTTCGCTGCCAGTTTCTGCAAGAACAAATCCAAGGAAGGCTTT
This sequence comes from Helogale parvula, assembly GCA_004023845.1. NCBI lineage: Eukaryota > Metazoa > Chordata > Mammalia > Carnivora > Herpestidae > Helogale > Helogale parvula. Next base: position 226,556 of record PJEM01002154.1, read on the forward strand.
TTGTAGCTTTTGCTTTACCGATATGATCGTCTCTGGACCAGTCACTGTGGTTGAAGATGAGTGGGCTTTATAACCTAATGCCATGGGGTCAGGGGCTGTTACCAGTGGTAAAGAGATCTGAAAGAAAAACAAAGACGATGTGCTTACTTTAATGCTGCTAGCACATTCTGCACTTCAATATTTTTAGAAAATGTAGTTTAATCTCTTATTTTAGAATTTGTATTTATTAAACAATGCAAAGAAGATGTTGACTATAACTTGCTTCAGTTCCTACTATCAATTTTTTTTTGTCATTTACTCTGCTTTCTATCTCCTTCTTCTATTTTTGTTTTTTAAGTTTCAGGATGCTTTCTTAGATAGCCAATGGTGTGTGTGTGTGTGTGTGTGTGTGTGTGTGTGTGAGTACCATGCCAGCAAAACATTGATCACGTCAGCAGACAAAGGACACAGAAATGAACAGAACTCAATATTAGGAATATGAGTTCAAAAGTAGTTGCTGCTACTTTTTCCCTCTTTGGTTCATGGACTTTCTATCAGACCACATAATTCAGAATATCACTTATCTTTCTAAATTTTCTCTATCACCTCTCCCGCTAACTAACAAACAGTATGATGGAAATTGTGATAATGATATTTGAGGTGCTTAAGAGGCCGGGTCTGGAGTGTGTTTTTTGACTGAGTCACTTCAAAGTCTCACTATCCTCTACTGTGCTTTCGATTTGAGGCCACTTAGGCACGCTCATATAGAACTGTTTGTACTGAAGAATGTTTTAAAAACAAACTACTTCACAGACAATGTAGCACCATGTTTGATGGATGGATTATGCAGTTCAAGGTCAAGGCCTCCTGGGTGAGATCCTGAAGGACTAGGAAATTAAATCTGCATAAAATATTTTCTCTGGGTTAATTAAAAGAAACATCAGCTTTACTAGCTTTCGGTACTTGCTTTTTATTTTCATCTGGCCCCTTTTCTTCAGATACCGGTGTGGCTGGGCTTGGCATCTGTGTCATTTCAACAACCCAGCCCTTGCATCTGGACAGTCTGCAAGGACAATTCTACAGTTGTACGAATGTTTTGTTTGGAGTGGCTGGGCTTTTTTTCTTTAGAAACAAGAGCACTTATGTTTAAAAAAGGGTAAGTCATGCTGAGTTTATAAATGTCCTGGGCTATAACTGAGTTATTGATGATTTGTTCTCACTTCTAGAAACTAGAGCAGTGGATGTGGTCCTCCATATCTCCCGTTACCCCATACCCACTGCCCCATGTTCATAAGACTAACTGTGACCCTGCTCCTCACTTTTTCAGACTGCCCTGAGGAATGACTTGATGGTGGTCCCTCTCCATTTAAGGCTCTGCATACTGCTCTCCCTGCTTACTGCTACATAGCCAGTGTTGTTGTTGTTGTTGTTGTTTTGGTTTGTTTATTTCTGCTCATGCCCGTGTTATTTTGGTCACTTTAGTTGTTGTCTAAGACAGGAATTGGGAATTGTACCCTTAGCTTCACTCTATCGTGTTTCTTGGAAGTCCTCAACAACCTTTTGATGATTGTTTCTGACTTTTCATTTCCATTCAGCATATAATGTTTTTCTCAGACTAAATTTCCTAACTGTATTCATATCCACTTAAAAAGAATTTGCTTGAGACTTCTTAGATGATATATATTTTAGGATTGTTTTATTTAAAAAACTATCACTGGATATAAAAATAGTATTGGTTTCATAGAATGAGCCTGGAAGTCTTCCTTCCATTTCTATTTTTTGGAATAACTTGAGAAGGATGGGTGTTAACTCTGATTTAAATGTCTGGTAGAACTCCCTGGGAATCCGTCCGGCCCTGGACTTTTATTCGTTGGGAGATTTTTGATAACTGATTCGATTTCTTCACTGGTTATGGGTCTGTTCTGATTTTCTATCTCTTCTCGTTTGAATTTTGATAGTGCATGTGTGTTTAGGAGTTTGTCCATTTCTTCTAGGTTGTCCAGTTTTTTGGCATATAATTTTTCATAGTAATCTCTGATGTTTGCTTGTATTTCTGAGGGATCAGTTGTAATAGATCCATTTTCATATATGATTTTGTCTATTTGGATGGTCTCTTCTTTCTGAGGAGCCTTGTTACAGGTTTATCAATTTTGTTTATTTTTTCAAAAAACCAACTCTTGGTTTCATTGATTTTTTAACTGCTTTTTTTGATTCTGTATTGTTTATTTCTGCACTGATCTTTATTATTTCTCTTCTTCTGCTGGGTTTGAGGTGCCCTTGCTGTTCCCTTTCTAGTTTCCTTAGGTGCTCTGTTAGAGGTTGATTTTATGCTTTTTCTAGTTTGTTGAAATAGGCCTAGATAGCAATAAACTTTCCTTGAAGGACTGCCTTTGTGCATCCCAGAGAGTTTGGATTGTTGTATTTTCATTTTCATTTGTTTCCATATATTTCTTAATTTCCTCTCTAATTGCCTGATTTGCCTAATCATTCTTATTACCCAAAGCAATCTACATATTCAATGCAAACCCATGAAAATTGCACCAGCATTCTTCTCAAAGCTAGAACAAATTATCTTAAAATTCATATGGAACCACAAAACAACCTGAACAGCCAAACTAATACTGAAGAAGAAAACCAAAACAGGAGGCATCACAATCCCAGACTTTAGCCTTTACTACAAATTTGTCATCATCAAGACAGCATGGTATTGGCACAAAAAAAGACACATAGATCAATGGAATAGAATAGAGATCCCAGAGCTGGACCCACAATTGTACGGCCAATTAATTTTTGACAAAGCAGGAAAGAGTATCCAGTGTAAAAAAGATAGCCTCTTTAGCAGATGGTGCTGGGAGAACTGGACAGCAACATGCAGAAGAATGAAACTAGACCACTTTCTTACACCATTCTCAAAAATAAACTCAAAATGGATGAAGGACCTGAATGCAAGACAGGAAACCATCAAAATCCTAGAGGAGAAAGCAGGAAATCGCCTCCTTGACATCAATCGCAGCAATTTCCTCCTCGACATATCCTCAAAGGCAAGGGAATCAAGAGCAAAAATGAACTATTGGGACCTCATCAAGATAAAAAGCTTCTGCACTACAAAGGAAACAATAAAAATAAAAACTAATAGGCAACTGACAGAATGGGAAAAGGGCAAATGGCATATCAGATAAAGGGCTAGTATCCAAAATATACAAGGAACTCACCAAACTCCATACCTGAAAAATGAATAATTCAGTGAAGAAATGGGCAGAAGACTTGAACAGACACTTCTCCAAAGAGGACATCCAGGTGACCAACAGGCACATGAAACGATGCTCAGCGTCCATAATCATCAGGGAAATACAAATCAAAACCACACTGAGATACCACCTCACACCTGTCAGAGTGGCTAAAATGAACAAATCAAGAGACAATAGATGCTGGTGAAGATCTGGAGAAACAGGCACCCTCCTACACTATTGGTGGGAATGTAAACTGGTACAACTGCTCTGGAAAACAGTGTGGAGGTTCCTCAAAAAACTATCAATAAAACTCTCCTATGATCCAGCAGTAGCACTGCTGGGGATCTGCCCAAAGAGTACAGAAGTGCTGATGCATAGGGGCACATGTACCCCAATGTTCACAGCGGCACTTTCAATAATAGCCAAATCATGAAAAGATCCTAAATGTCCATCAACTGATGAATGGATCAAGAAGATGTGGTATATATATATATACAATGGAATACTACATGGCAATGATAAATAAATTTGGCCATTTGTAGCAAAGTGGATGGACCTAGAGGGCGTCATGCTAAGCGAAATAAGTCAGGCAGAGAAGGACGGATACCATATGTTTTCACTCATAGGTCTAAAGGGAGAAACCTAACAGGAGACCATGGGAAGGAGAAGTGGGGAAAAAGAATTGGGGAGAGGGAGTGAGGCAAATCATGAGAGACCTTTGAATCCTGAGAACAATCTGAGGGCTGAAGAGGGAGGGGGAAAAAGGGGGGTGATGGTGATAGAGAGAGACACTTGTGGGGAAGAGCACTGGGTGTTATATGGAAACCAACTTGGTAATAAACTATTAATAAAAAAATTGTATTGGATGTTAGCATTAATAATTTTCCATTAGAGAAAGAACATTGTGCTTTTCCTATAGAAAGTGAATTGGTTGCATATTTTAAGCAGTAATTAGCTCCATGGACATTGACTACTTATTTCAAATGATTTAATTATTGTTGCACAATTATTTATGTGAATTTGTTCACACATTTTCCAGCATTGTTTTGTTTGTATAGATACAGTTTCTATTTGCCATACAGTATTAATCAAACATAATTTTCAGCCATTCTGATGTTGATGGTCGAATGGGAAGAATCAGAAACCACACTTAAGCAGATTTCCTACAGAAGTGAGTTGGGTAATGTTAAAGGTGAGACATGTGTTTAAATAGATCACATTCCATATGTTATAAAACAAGACTTAAATTTCTGAAGAATGATCACTTTTGTATAAACTTTGACATGATAGTTTATCTTAATTGGACTATAGTCTGAGTTATCTTTGGGGTTAGTATATTGATATTCATCATAATAAATAAATAATAATCAAGAAATAGAAATAACTTCTATGTTAACCTTACTCATCACATTTAAGAGAAAATGCTTACAAGGTAATAATCCTTTACTTCTTAGAATGGATAATGAATAATAGAGGCTGACTACTCTAACTATTGCTGTTTCCAGAGATCAGTTTCTTTAAAGAACCATCTGCCAGATGGGAGAAAAATATGCAAAGTAAAACCACTGGGTAGGCTTTCTACCATAAATTAAGCAAATATATGTTTTCTTATTTTCTGGATTACGATCAGATTTCTATAAGATTATTCTTATTATATCTTAACAGTTCACATGCACTAAAAATGTGGATGTCAAACTTAAATAGATATGAGTGTAAAAAGCAAACTCTATTGTAGATTATTCCATGGACCTAAATTAAACCGTACAGCCAAGACATTTAACACCCCTTCATCCCCTGTCCTACTCCACCATTGAAAAAAAATAAAACTATTCACATTTTCCATAAAAAATGCAATATACAAAATACTTAAAGGAAACTAAATATTATAGAAAACTCATCAGACACTTCAAAAATATTAATAGAATAAAGTGTATTAAATCTCAGCCTATGAATTTATATCCCTACATAGTCTAACTATGCACAACTTATAAGAAGACATCTCAAATAAAAATAACTCAAAGAAAAAGAAAAAAAGAAGGAAAATTAAAAATTAAAAATCAAACTTTGCTCAGGCAAATTCAAACAATTTTAAATTGATTTAAATCAGGATATGGCAAAATGAATACCCAAACTATAATTTAGGGTAAAAACATTCATCAAAATAAAGACAGCCAACAGTTAACAATAAATTTGTAATAGTAATAAAATTCCTATCAAAATGTACCAGAACAGGGGCACCTGGATGACTTAGTTGGTTGAGCTTCTGACTTCGACTTCAGCTCAGGTCATGATCTTGTGGTTTTTGAGTTTGACCCTCTCCTTCGGCTCTGTGCTGATAGCTCAGAGCCTCGAAACTGCTTTAGATTTTGTGTTTCCCTCTCTCTGTCCCTCCCCTGCTCACGCTCTGTCTCTGTCTGTCTGTCTCTCAAACATAAATAAACATTAAAAAAAATTAAATGTACCAGAATGTCTTTGGAAAATTGCTCTTTCACTCTTCTAGCTGCTATTTCATGTGGGGATATATATATATATAAAATATGTTTTATATATACATATATACATGGATGTACAATGATTTTTCATGCTTCTTTCTCTACAATGTCTTATTTGTTAAACATATTCAGTCTGGGGTTTAATAGATAATAGTTTTACATATTTCTCCATATAATATATTTGCAAGTCAATTGGAGCTTTAGCAACTCAAAGCAGGAGAAAATAAAAGAATGAACATTTCAAGCATCAGTATGAATCCCTAGGAAGTCAGAGAATGTAGCTGAAATAGAACTGTTGGCATATATTAAATGATAGGAATCAATTAAATTCTTTTGGATTCCCAACAAATTTTAGACTATTGTGAGATTGATCTGTATTGAGATGAAAGGGAGAAAACTAATACACTTGATTTTGTCTAGTGTGGACATCTCTACAATGCAGCTTTTGGAAAGGTTAAACTGCATTCCTGGGTATTTTTAGAACTAGGCTGATAAAGTTTATAATGGAAAGTGGTAGAACTGGATCACATCGGCCCACCCTGTTCCAGAGGGCTCTAGCTCAAAACTCCTGGGGGGACATTCAAAGTTTATAATCCTCTGCATTGTAGTGGGAATTTGAGAAATAATTGTTGGCATGTGAGGATTTCTTTATTGTTTTTTTTTCTTTGAGTTAATTAGATTAAATCAAGGTTACCTCAACTTTTTTCTTCTCCCTAAAGCCACGAAACTATTCAGAATCTCTCGAGTGGCAGCGAAATCCTCAAGGCATAAATACCTAACAATGCCATTTTTTATTACTCAACTGAACTTATGTTTGTATTTAACAGTTGCCTCAATGGTCTATTTAAGGGAACATGAAAGTATATGATGTCCCTTCAAAGACAATATGAAAGCCTAAGTTAGATGGAATGATTAATAATGATTAATGTTAGATGTCAAATTAACTAATTTGACATCCAATATGTCAAATCCGTTGCTTAGAAAATTTAAATTGTTCTTGTTTGAGATGCCAATATAATTATTTTAAACTTATGATGTATTTAGACCGAGGCCAGTTGCTAACAAGCAAATTGAAAACATGCATTTATTTTCAAAATGTACTGGAAGTAAATATGTTTTTGATATTTTCTGCTTCCATTTTTAAAAACTGTAGTCATATTGTCTATCACCTTCATTTACAAAATCATTTTTTTCTATGAACCATAGGCACATTGCTTTGAAAGCAGATGAACATGTTGTAAGAATTATTAAAATATTTTAACACAGTTAATAGCTTTAAAAAGTAATGTTTGAGAATGACTGACATATTTTCCCTTTATAAAGCGATAGCACTAAAATTTGGTGTTGGGGAAAGTAGAGCTGGAAAAGGGGGTGTTTTATTTATTTATTTATTTATTTATTTATTTATTTAATTTCACCCTTAAGTTTCCAGAACACTCAGGAAATATGAGTTCCAGCTAACTTGCACCTTGAAAGTCAACTCTGAATATTTAAATGTCAAGATGTAGTTAATAGAATTTTACAAGTCTGTTTTTTCATTCCTGGTTAATGAAATGAAGATGTCCCAAGTTTTCAGTACTTCACGATTTTCCAAGTTGTTTTATAGTCATTATCTCATTTAATTTCCTCAAGCTTGAGAAAATAGTATCAGAGCTGAGTCTCTTCTTTTTCTGGTGTCTTGTTCGAGCCACCCCTCTGGGGGTAAGAACAGAGACCAGTGGATGCAACCATCTAACTGTAGCATGATTTATTCTTGGACAAATATTATCATTATTGAAGCATCCCATAAACTTTCAAAATATTTTCTCAATGATATTCTTTCAGTGTCTACAATTCTTCCAGCTTCTCTGAGCATTAGCCAATGTATTTTTAAATCTCCTCTTGACATCTTTTTCTTGTGAAACCCATTCTCTTCTTCTTGTTCGTACGGCATCTTTGCATTATAATTGTGAGCTTACATATCTGTTGGTAAGGATACTGAAGGAATTGAAAGTAGAGCATATTTGTTAAGTCCATCTCGACTGACGTGTTATTTGAGGCCAATGTTTCTTTATTGACTTTCTGTCTGGATGATCCTCGGTTGATGAAAGTGGGGTATACAAGTCCCCTACTATTATTGTATTGCTGTCTATTTCTACCTTTAGGGATGGCTGAGGACATTTCTTATCCAATTTTATATATTAAATGTAGATCATATTTATTGGAAAATATGAAGTATTTAACAAATAAATGAAATAAATACAATAAAAGATAACAGTAAAATAAAAACACATTAAGGGATATCTCTTTCCTGAGCACAGTTTTTACACCCATAAATTCTTTTTCACACCCATATTTTTATGCCTTATCCATTATTGAATTTCTACAAAGTTCTATGGATATGTGCATTGAAATTTCATTAAAGATGGCACATTAAAAAACAATGAATTACCACCATAGAATGTTTTTAAAAAAATATTTTAATGAATATAGCCTAGAAGTTTATATTCTATGAGAAGTGAACAATGTACCTGTTTTAATATTCACAGGTAGTTTTTTCTAAGAATAATTTAGAGCCTATGCTTAGATAAACATAGGCTGTGGCATTCTTTTCTCAGATAGTGTCTGTTACATTATGAAATTTCAGTTTTTACCTTTGGAAAGGTGATTGATGGATGGCTCCCTGATGCTTTCGAGAGGACCTGGTATCCATTATCTATTGCCGCATAGCTATGTACTAAAAAAGTTAAAGCACTTATCACAAAAGGAATGTACTCTTTCCTACAATTGTATGAAATGCCTAATCTTGTTTTTCTGGGATAACCTGGAATCCCCAGGTCTCACTCATGTACTTATATATAGTCAGCTGTCCACCATGCTGGAAGGGGACTCAGCTGGGACAATTGGGACAGTGAGGTCTCTCTCTCCACTATGGTCTGTAGTCTTGGGATTTTCCACAGCATGAAGGCCTTATGCAACTTTGTGTGAGCAAAAATCCCAATGCATCATATTAACCAATGTCCTGGATTTAATGTGGTAGTGACCTCATGGAATATTGTATTTGGGGCCATTGGTGTAAAACTCTGTCAATGACCCCAATATTAGCATTTAAATATCTAACACATATACACATGCTTAAACAAGCTGCAGTAATTTCACATGGATTCAATATTTATTACTTAAGTATAATATCATGCCCTCAGCAGAACGGAAAATTGTAGAAATTTTGAAAGCTTCAAAGCAAGCAAATTACCCCTCTCACATTGGGTAGCTTAACTACATGTTTTGATTTTCAAATATTAATTTCCCCCAAACTATGCCAAAATAAGCTATTTTCATAATTTGAATTTTAAAATACTATTCCCCTTATGCACTTTGTTTTCCTGTCCTCACATCTTCAGGCAGCCACGGAGGCATGCTAGTTGGATCCCCCTTCAAGAATGTAATTGCCATGCAGATACAAGGAGTGCAGAGAGTTGACAGCCTCCAGCTGGATCACCTGCTGGACTAGTGTGAGTTTCAAGCTGAGGCCATTCTCTTCCTGAGCAGCTTCCCTCCAACAATATGCAGTGATGGAGGAATTAGGACCAAGTCTTTTCTAACCAGTGTAAGACTCATCTAACATTGATGAGTAGGATGGCTATCTAGATTGCTGGTTGGATGTCTCAGAGTAGCCTTGTCCCATGCTGGGGTAAGCTGAAAAGCTTGAATTGCTGTGACAGATAATGGAAGGGGCAATAAAAGGCTTGAGAAAGTGGCCATTCTAGAATGGATGTATTATGTGAGTCCAAAAGACCATCAGAAAATTAGGTTCCAAGGGAAGGCTCAGAAGACATTGTTGTCTTCATGACATTGTCATGAAGGCTATTGGGAATGTGATGCAAGAGGGACACTAACAAACATTACTCAGAGGTCCTAGTTAGTGATGATTGCAAGAGAGCCTGATAGGGCCTGACATATGGAGAGCTGCGGGGATAGTGGGGATCAAAGGAATAGAGGCCAGTGGCAACTACTAATGGCCTAAGGCTGCAGGGTTTGTCATAATGAGCAGCGAGTAGCATTCAAGCAGGACTGATACACAGACTTGAGAAGATAGTTAACAAAACAGCATGCCCCAGAGCACAATATGCAAAGTCCACACTCTACTGAATGCACATAATCAAAAGAAATTAAGACTGAAAGAGCAAGAGGCTAAGGGCAGCCACTCTAAATAGAGTGAGAATCCTTTCCTGTTTCTAGAACAAAGTCAATTTTCAGACACAAATGCACGGATTGAGGTGGTTAGATTCCCAAATGGAAAAATTCACAATAATTACACAGGGAAATGATCCTCTCAGTTCTTCTCCAAAGAGAGCTGCAGCTGTTTCCTGGATGATACGCTAGGAAATGGGATACCCAAGTAACTCAAGAGCAACTAGACACAAGGTTTGAGTTAGCTTTCATACTTCTTGACCTCGAAGAATCATCATGGCTTCTCTATTGAAACAGGGACAGACATGAGGCAAGTAGTTATTAAAGTCTTAACCGAAGTCCAGTTTATGAAACCCCTGTCCTGACACATCACCCACTGGTTATATCACCCAGTTCTGAATACATAATTGGGGTTGAAGCTTTTGGCACTTGAAGTATAGCCTATAGTGAGTCCTTGATCTGTGCAGTAAAAGCTATTATGATAGTGAGGGAGACCAAGCTTCTGAAACTGTCCTCACCTACACCTTGACAGTGAATCAAAACCAGTATTGTATCTTCAGATCTGCAGGGGGTTGGAAGAAATTTGAGCCACTCTTAAAGATCGAAATAATGCATTATGGTATTTTCTATCATAGCTCCATGCATTTTAACCATATTATCTTAAGTGAGGTATGGTGAAGTTAGATGCAGATCAAAAGAAGAAAACTGAAAATAATTTTACAATACTGTTATACACACAGTCCCGTGGGGAGAACACAGCCTACCATGTAGGACTCAGGGGAAGCACCAGAATCTACGATACAGAGGAGGGCCAGGGGTAGCTATGGGCAAAAGATTCTATTGTGGTTTCTGTGAGAAGGGTTTCTAAGGCAGGGAAAGCAAGCCTAGGGTTGGATAATGTAAAAAACTCTAGAGGGTTTTCAGTCATAGGGGCCATACCAGGTTATCAGCCATCTGACTCTGGGACAATTGTCAGGTCCTGAGGATGAAAGCCAGACTGAGAATTAATTGGGTGGTGGTGCTTATTGGGCTTCTCTAGAAGGAGAACTAACCAGCCTCTCTCCAGGACTGAAAACTGTGACAAGACAGTGAGCACACATGTGCACACATGCACACATACACACAGACAAATATCTTACACTGTGACATGATAATAAGGCAAGACAAGTATATACATTTACTCATGAGTAGCAGCAAATGATGTGGCACAAGGACCTGGGTCAGAAAGGACTGGAAGATTAGAGACAAGGAGGCTTAGGATAGAACCATGTGTGTGGATACGCAGGAGAGAGCAAACGTGCAAATATATATGTGTTGTATATTAATTCCCATGAGAAATTATTCACTGTGGAAGAGGCACTGAAAAACAGAATAGATGATATGACAGTCAATTGATGTTTTCTTGCTTTTGTCTTCACTCAGCTCCAGAAATGACATGGTACACATGTAAATGGAGTGACCATCTGGAGACTATATATAAGTCCAAAAAAACAGATTCCAAATGTCAGGTCAATCCAGTTGCATTAACTTCTGAATCTCTAACCTCTTAGGAACACAGACCAACTCTGAACCACTATTATGAAACTATTCCCTGTGGAGTGCAATCAGTCACATTGAGATTCTTCTTGTTTTGAAGGGCCATTAAGTTGGTTGCAGAAATGTAAACAATTATTCCAAGAATAAGTTTGCCTTTCCTGCCCATAAACCCTCAGTCAGCACTGGCATCCAAGATAATGGAGTGCTTAATTGACAGATATGAATTACAACACAAAAGAACACCCTTTACAACAAAGGATGGACAGTTGTGGGCCCATGCCAATATGATCCATTTTTCTATCCCATAATGCCCCATCCAGATATGCTGGCTTGATAGATCATTGGAATGGCCTAAAGGCACAACTGAGGCACAGGCTTGGAGCCAATAGTCTGTAAAGATGAGGTGCTATTCTCTAGCATTTAGTGTAAATAATAAGTCAGAAACCTATGTTTGAGCTGTGTTCTCAATAGGAAGAACACAAGAAACTAATAACTAATGATCAGTAGTGGGTGTAGCCTTGCTTGCTTTCATTGCCATGTTTGCAAATGTGGGCTTTTCATGATTAGAGGGCCTGGTCTCTACAGGATGTGCACACTTGCCAGAGGACATAGCAAGGATTACACTGAACCACAAACTGGTGTTGACAGTTGAGTGTTTTGTACTTCTTGTGTCCATCGAACCAAACAAGGGCTACTGTTAGTCATTGAAGGCAGGAAGGAAAATGTGTTGTATTCAGGTCATCCACTGGGGGGCTCTTATTATGCCATTACCCAACTATGACTATAAATGGACAAGTGCAGCAAAAGCGGCCTGAGGAAAGTATGTTTATCAGAGACTAAGCTCTCCCAGGTGGGAGGATTTGGGTCTTATCACCAAGTAAGACAGTGAACTCCATAAAATTGATAGATTAGGCCAACAGATTTTATTTTATTTTATTTTTAAATTATTTAAATGTTTATTCATTTTTGAGAGCTAGAGAGAGACAGAGTGTGAGTGGTGGAGGGACAGAGAGCAAGGGAGACACAGAATCCAAAACAGGCTCCAGGCTCTGAGCTGTCAGCACAGAGTCCAATGTGGGGCTCGAACCCACAAAACAGTGAGATCATGACCTGCGCCAAAGTCAGATGCTTAACCAACTGAGCCAGATGCCCCTAGACCAACAAATTTTATTTTATTATTATTTTTTAATGTTTATTTGAGAGAGAGAGAGACAGAGTGTGAGTGGGGGAGGGGCAGAGAGAGAGGGAGATACAGAATCCAAAGCAGGATCCAGGCTTTGAGCTGTCAGCACAGAGCCTGACCCGGGGCTCAAATTCACGAACGGCCAGATCATGACCTGAGCTGAAGTCAGATGCTTAACTGACTGAGCCACCCAGGTGCCCCTCGACCAACAAATTTTAAAAGGATAGTGTCAAGGTGGGTGTTGAGTACCAGTTATGACACTAAAAAAAAATTGTAGCAGCTGAGGTTGAGTTTACCTTATGAATCTCATTCTTCAACATTTTTTTCAAGAAGAAAAGCCTGCTAGAACTTGGGAAGAACTGCTCCTTTCACATATTTGTGGAAATCAACCCACACAGCACAAGAGTGGGTCTGTGGCGACCATGGAGATGCACAACCTGGGGCTCATCAAGGTAGTGCAGTCAGCTGACGGCCGGCAGCCTCACTACCTTCAGGTTCACATTTTACTTTTGAAAAGAGGTCATGCTCTTTTTGGATTGCCTGACCTGGTAAGTGACAATGGTAAATACGGCAAAGACTAGCTGTTTCTGCCCAATGCAGGACTCCCCTGACAGACAATCGTTCCTCTAGAGCTCCCCATTGGAACGATCATGTCACATCTAGATAGCAGTCCGCTAGTCTAGCTGCACTATTTTTCTTACTTAATCCTTTCTCATGTGTCAGATATGCACCTTGGTTTGAAGGATTTCCCTGCCCAGTTCTCCTTCTTCTTCCTTTTATCTCTTCACTGATGTTATCCCCTAATAAATTGTGTGGACTCTTAACTCCATTTTAGTTTCTGTTTCCCAGAGAATCCAGCTGGCACATCCCATCACCAAACTTACAACCCACAGAAAATAAAAGTCTTAATCTTTGATGTAATAAATTATTAAGATATTGATACTGTGTGCTATGGGCTGAATGTTTGTGTCCCTCCAATATTCATATGTTGAAGTGCTAACCTTCTGAGTGACTGTATGTGGAGATGGGGACTTTGGGAGGTAATTAATGTTAAATGAGGTCATGAGGTCATGCCCTTGTCTGACAGGATTAGTACCTTTATAAGAAGAGGCATCAGAGAGCTTGTCTCCCTCCAAACAGACAAGAAGAGGTCGCAAGATCCTACAGCAAGATGATAGCTGCCTTAAACAGCAGAGAACAGAGGCTTCAGAGGGAAACTTACCTTGTCAGCACCTTGATCTTGGATTTCTAGCCTCTAGAACTATGATAAACAATTTTCTATTATTTAAGTTACTCAGTTGGTGGAGCTGATGAATACACTGTGCATTATAGTTTAGAATTTATTATGTCTGCAAATACGTTGTCAGCTTTCCTTGGTAATCGGGACTGCTTTCTCCCACATTGCATGAATTTCAGTTTTTGAATTTATACCAACACTCCTGTTTTGTTTATTTTTTTCATTCTGTCACACAATATAAAACAAGAATGCATTACACAAAGAAAAGACTGAATTATATGATCTCAAGTATCTAAACACTTACCAAGAGCACAGGGAATAGAAGTCAGACGGAAGACAGAAGGGACCTCTTCTATGAATGTGATTCAGTGTGTATTTCTGAAATGAGTAATCTAAAAGAATTTTAGAGGCAGATTTCTGAGAGAGTAATTGAAAGAGTAACTGTGGTATTAACCTTTACTCCTACCAAACCTCTATTTCAAGTAGCGTTATAAGTAAGTGTGTTGCAAACCATATATCAAGGCTTTAATACTTTAAAATCAAACTGATTCATCTTTGTTCAGAGCCCACAAACTTTCTCAGAAAAAAAATCATTAAAAAAATGGGACTTCTAGTAAGGAGATAAATGAAAGCAAGCAAACTTTCTGTTGTGAATAGAAGAAAATATCACACTATTTCTTTCCTTTCTATTTATTTTGTAAATTGGACAAAACCTATAATGGAAGATGTTTCCCAATAAAATAAAATCTATCCAAATGAGGTAAAACAAAGTTCCATGAAGCAAAGCGATGTACCAAATACATCCCTTCTCTATATCCAAATTACCCTTCTGCCATGACTTGAAATTTTGGAATCTATAATGGACAAAAACATAGGAAATGTATTTATGTGCAAAAACAATTCTGTAGAAAATGTTAGAAAGGAAGGCTTTGTTACCTGACTTAAATATAGTATGACATTTACTTTGACAACAATGCACAAAGAGAGGAAATTTCCATGCTCTTGTGAAACACAAAATCCTTTTAGGAGTCATTATTTAATACACTGAGAGGAAAATCTAGCAAGACTTGCATTTTTCCCAGACAGAAATACAAACCAAAGTTTTATGATAAGCCTGAACATAGGGTCTTCTGGAGAAACTGTAACTGCTATTGGAGTCTTAACCAGGAGAAATAATCAGTGTTCACAGTTCAAGAGAATGAATTGTGCTCAGATATGAAGTGAGATGTTTTCTAGTAAAGAAGTCTTGTTCACTGCCCAGCTGAAAGCCATTTAAATTCCTGACAGCATAGTGCTTTTAGAAAGAAATCAAGAGAGGACAAGTTTGGGTAGAGCCAGACTCCATAACACGGCCAGATGCCTTGGTAGTTCCATCTCTGTTTAAAGACTACTACGCAATACATTAAAAATCCAAGTCAGTCTGATTTGGAACATTGTTATTTTTTTCAGACTGGATGAAAATTTGGCAAGTTTCATGAAATAGAATGGTTGAAGTTCCTGCTGGAACTTTTTAAAATAGTACTGGCAAAGAAAAAGGCGGGGGGGGGGACCAAAACCAAAAGCAGTTTCTTTCAACTTTGAAATATTATCAGTAAGAAATTTGGCCAAAAAATATTACCAATAAAGATTTAAATTTTTTTTAATTTTTTTAAGAAAATGTATTATTGAGAGGCAGAGAGAGACAAAGCAGGAGATGGGAGGGGCAGAGAGAGAGAGGGAGACACAGAATCAGAAGCAAGCTCCAGGCTCTGAGGTGTTGGCATGGAGCCCATCACGGGGCTGGAATTCATAAACTGCGAGATCATGACCTGAGCTGAAGTTGGATGCTTAGTTAACTGAGCCACGAAGGTGTCCCACCAATAGAGAATTTTTTAATGATTTCCCTCGTACAAGTGATGTAATAGGAAACCTCTAACTTATTACTATAGATTTTATAATATGGACTTATGATAACTGTATAACATTTGCATATGAGTAGAAAAGGAGGGGTAGAAAATAAATAGACATGAGTTTTCTCTATGAGATAGCTTTGGCAAGTGCTGACATATGGGTTTAAATACTCTCGTCTTAATTTTTTTATGTTTATTCTTACTTTTTGAGAGAGAGAGCAAGCCAGGAAGAGGCAGAGAGAGAGGGAGAGAGAAACCCTAAGCAGGCTCTGCACTGTCCGTGCAGAGCTTGACTCAGGGCTTCCACCCACAAACTGTGAGATCATGACCTGAGCCAAGACCAAGAGTTGGACACTTAATCCACTGAGCTACCCAGGTGCCCCTAAATACTATTTTTTAAATGTTTATTTATTTTTGAAAGAGAGAAAGAGACAGAGACAGAGCATGAGATGGTTAAAGGCAGAGCAAAAGAGGGAGACACAGAATTCAAAGCAGGCTCCAGGCTCTGAGCTGTCAGGATAGAGCCTGATGTGGAGCTCAAACCTACAAACCATGAGATCATGACCTAAGCTGAGGTCAGATTCTTAACCAACTGAACCACCCAGATGCCCCTAAAAACTCTTGATCAGAGAGAAAATTCTGAGTTTAGAATGTAAAAATAAGGTAATAAACAATGAAACACTCTTTGGCATGGATTCTGGAAGTTTCTAAATATTCATGATAAAACAGAAAACTTAACAGATAAAGTTCTGCTCTTATGGTATTTATAATAGAGTGAGGAAGGCTACTAAATTTTAAAAAAAGATAACCAATAAATGTCTAAGAAATCAAGTCATCATTATTGCTATAGAGAATGGAACGAGGCTAGGGACATGGATCAAAATACTGGAAATAGGAGATGCTAATGTTTTAGGGAAAATAAACAAGCACACAAATGAAATATCCCATTATAAAAATATTTGGAAAATGCTAGATTATACAGTATTAAATTAAGTATATTGAAAAATCCCTTAAAACTATTATTATTCTATTATATGCCATAGCTTCTTATAAATTTTATATTTTGAGAGAGATGAGAGAGAGAGAAAGAGAGAGAGAGACGCATGGTGTAGTGCACTCACTTGTTAATGAACAGTTAAATGCCCTGAGTATCTTATATGATTCTTTAAAAAGATGTCTTTTGGAAACCTGGATGGCTCATTTGGTTGAACGTCCAACTTCAGCTCAGGTTATGATCTCAGTTCGAGAGTTCAAGCCCTGCATTGGGCTCTGTACTGACCGCTCAGAGCCTAGAGCCTGCTTTGAAATCTGTGTGTCCCTCCCTCTCTACCCCTCCTCCTCTTGTACTCTGTCTCTCTGTCTCTCAAAAATAAATAAACATTATAAGACGACATCCAGATGGCCTATAGGCACATGAAACGATGCTCAACATCACTCATCATCAGGGAAACACAAATCAAAACCACACTGAGATACCACCTCATGCCAGAGTGGCTAAAATGAACAAATCAAGAGCCTGTAGATGCTGGCGAGGGTGTGGAGAGACGGGCACCCTCCTACACTGTTGGTGGGAATGTGAACTGGTGTAGCCGCTGTGGAAAACAGTGTGGAGGTTCTTCAAAAAACTATCCATAGAACTCCCTTATGACCCAGCAATAGCACTGCTAGGGATTTATCCAAGGGATACAGAAGTGCTGATGCATAGGAGCACATGTACCCCAATGTTCATAGCAGCACTGTCAACAATAGCCAAAACATGGAAAAAGCCTAAATGTCCATCACCTGATGAGTGGATCAAGAAGATGTGGTATATATATACACAACGGAGTACTACATGGCAATGAGAAAGAATGAAATCTGGCCATTTGTAGGAAAGTGGATGGACCTTGAGGGTGTCATGCTAAGCAAAATAAGTCAGGCAGAAAAGGACAGATACCATATGTTTGCACTCATAGGTCTAACAGGAGAACAGGAGAAACCTAATGGAGGACCAGGGGAAGGGGAAGAGGGAAAGAGAGTTGGGGAGTGAGAGGGACGCAAAACTTGAGAGACTACTGAATGCTGAAAATGAACTGAGTGTTGAAGGGAAAGGGGGAGGGGGGAAAAGAGGTGGTGGTGATGGAGGAGGGCACTTGTGAGGAAGAGCACTGGGTGTTGTATGGAAACCAATTTGACAATAAACTATTTAAAAAAATAATAAAATAAAAGCCAAGGGCAACAAGAAAATAAAACACATATAAAAGACACATATTCTTACTTGCATTTACAAGTAGAAGCTGAAGCTCCGAAGTGTCAAATGGGGGCCACTGTGGCATTATTCCCTGAAGAGAGACAGGTACAACTGGAAATTTTACAATATCTTTATTTGATATTTACACGTACATATATGAATGTGAGTAATAAACTATCTTTCTATAAAAAAAGATGTCTTTTTTCTTAGGAGAAGGATCTGCCTATTGGCTCTCAGCTAGTAATCAGTCGTTTGTCAAAACTGATAAAGGGGTCACCTGTGTGTCTCAGTGTGTTGAGCATCTGACTCTTGATTTCTGCTCTGGTTGTGATCACACAGTTTCTGGGATCCGCCCACACTGAGCTCTGTACTGACAACACAGAGCCTGCTTGGGATTCTCTTTCCTTCTCTCTCTACGCTTTTCCTGCTCCTGTTCAAGATCTCTTTCTCAAAATAAATAAATAAAGATCTATATTTCTTAAAGCAAAAAAGGTAAACAAGCTTTTAATGTAGAGAACAGAAAATGCAGATCTCAAAACGTAAGGGAAGTTAAATGGGGCTGCCTTTAGGACAGAGTGTATGGTAGGATGTGATTAAAAAAGGAAAAAGAAAAATGTTGTTTTTTCCTAACTCTTTTGTCTGATAAGCACTGGACAAGAGGCTAGGCTGACTAATGTATGTTATATGGGAAGTAGAACAAATTCAACCACAATAGAAAAATAAAGAAAACTTATCTGTTAAGTTAGGAATTCTAGATTGATAAAACTCATACTCTTTTTTTTTTCACTTTTGTGTTCAGACCCAATTGAGAGATAAATCACAGAAGTCAGAATGTTGGGGAGAAGAAATGTCAACTGCATTACTGATGGAGCCTGGATTGGAGTGTAAGGCTAAAAGAGGCAGCCACAATAAGTTTCCTACTACTTCATCCAGAATTAACACACTTGCCCAGTCACAGGAAGACCTGGGGATATGCAGACGTCTTCTTGGGGAGCAAACACTGCCTGTGTAACTGTATTACAAGGCTGAGAACAAACAAAACAAAACAAAACAAACATTTCCTCTGCAGGCAGACAGATTTAAAGGAGGGCCAGAAGCACCAGACTGAGTTTGCTTTTGCTCTTTCCTTTGAATTCACTGATGAGATAAAGCATCTTTTCCTTCCTCCCTTTGGCGATTGGAAGGAGTCAGGTGGACACACCAAAAGAAGTCAGAACGTTCCCTGCTGCTGCCCACTTTGCCCTTGACCTCTGCCAGGTGCAGGCAGTTGACCACCAGGCGTCCGCTCAGCAAATCCCTGCTGGGGCCAGGCATGGCCCTTACAGGGAAATGAAGACCGCATTTTTTTCTCCCATGCTCCTGAACTGGATAACCCTCTCCTACTTTCAAAGAGAAGGAAGGGAGAAAATGTTTACCATCCTGATGAGTGGAAGGTTCCCATTCCTATGGCTACTTAGGTAGGGGTTTGAAAAGGGACGGTGTGTGTTTTGCCCTAGAAATTGTGTATTGAGCAGAATAAAGAGGGTTTTATGAGTCTGGGGGACCTGCCTTGTAACAGTCACAAATGTGACTTCTGGGATTCTGGATTCAGACTGTGCCAGAAACGTGTGTTTCAGAAACTAGGTGAAAGAAGAGCATCTTTCCTCCATCTGTGTAAGAAAGCGATAATCCTTAACAGGACTACTTGAAAATCCTACGGGAGCCTGAAAATCCTACGGCAGATTGTGAGATCTTGACAAGACCTTTTGCAATGCGCTCCCCCTAAGATATCTGATGCAGAAGGTATACCGTGTGGTTCCTAAAAGAGGGTTGTTTTGTGAGCACCGGCTAAGAGTGCTCCGGGATTAAAGGCATGCATGGAGAATGAGTAACTAACATCCTCCTTCCCAAACCTTGCATCTATTTGCTTAGGAGAGTGAAGCTACTCTTGAAGATAATTCCTCCTGCAAAACTCAGCAATCAGGAACACAGGGGCAGAAAAGCAGTGAAACGTCCAACCAGACTGCTGGGAATAAAATTTAATAAAGTTTGAAAATGTTTGGTTCTTTCTAATTTTCCCCAATTTGATAATCTCTGGAGAGTATGCCATTCTGAATGAGTGTCTCCAAGGCTTAGGGGGGAAATTAATACACATGGATGGGATGTGCAGACTAGAGAGGCTTTCTTTAGCCAGCCAGCTCACTATTTTCACAGCATGCTGTGAATTTCTAGGTGCAGGATAGAAAGGTACATCCCAGAACTGAACCCTATATGTACAAAACCAAGGTAAATGTTTACAAAGAGAATTCCCAAAAGCATTGTTTTAAAAAATGTACGGGATCCTTCTAACTTTGGCAATTGAACTTGAGACACTACAGAATGGTATTATTGCAGGATAAACTACATAAGTTTTTCTATTGTGTTATTAAAGCATTCATAACTTTCAAATTCTTTCTTTTCGGGAATTCCCAGATGGAAAGATATTCTTAAAAATTATCACGTGCAATGAATTTTTATTTTAATTTGCGTCTATTCTCTACATTTATATTATACATGTAGGGGGATGAATTGAATGTCATTAGAATATTATTTGTATTTCACATTAACTGATTTCCATTGGGGATTATTTTATGTACATATAAACATACACATTTATAGCTATTTATTGAGAGATAGTTTTCTCATAAGTCACATGAATAAAACGCACATGTGGTATGCATGGCAATGAAGTTTAGGATCATGCTTTGCTAATCAATCTTACTTGTGATTTATTTCATAAAATATACTGAATCTATCATTAAACTCTTAAAACAAAAATCATATTGTTATTGATAATTCCTTTTGAAGTCGAAGAGATGATATTGTGATCTAACAAGAGATAGACTATCATTCTATTGGTTAAGGGACTAGCCAGATTATAATTAAATCTCCATATAACAGGAAACTTCTAGAACTCATGAATACATTAAAAAACAATTAATATTGTATAATCACAACATGTAAAGTGCTGACTAATGTGACTAATACGTTGCATGAAAAGGTTAGTATACTTTTAGTGTAATCATTCAATCCTGATGGGAAATGAGTGTTGGTTAGAGAATGCTGGGAGTTAGTGGTGACTCAAATCTCATATTCTCTCCCTCCAAAGCCCATCATCCAAGAAGCTCTATGGTGACAAGACCCACCAACACACAAACACATTAGGCTCCATTAGCTTGTTGTGAAGTTACACACATTTTCACACATCTATAAAGCATCGATATTTAATTTTTTTAATGTTTCATTATTTTTGAGACAGAGGGTGACAGAGCATGAGCAGGGGAGGGGCAGACACACACACACACACACACACACACACAATCCGAAGCAGGCTCCAGGCTCTGAGCTGTCAGCAGAGAGCTTGATGTGGGACTCACATCCATGACCCGTGAGATTATGACCTGAGCCGAAGTTAGATGCTTAACCAACTAAGCCACGCAGGCGCCCCCAAAGCATCAATATTTTTAAATGGATTTTTTGGTTTTATAGGTTTCAGGATTTGTTAGTTCATTTATAAGCATCAATGTATTTGTATATATGTATATACCTGTACTCAAATAACCTTCTCAAATGTACAGATGTATGTAGAAAAAAACCATGTTTTTATTTTAAGACTTTAAATCTCAATATTTTCATCTGAAATGATGATCTATTATACGTCCATTTTGTATGCATGGAGTTATGAATCCAGATGTCTATTCATTTCTCCTCACAACAGTTATTTGAAATGCATGCTAATTTTCCTAGTCATTGCTATCAAATTCTGTGGTTTTAAATTTATAAAGAAATCACCTGAGGAGGGCTTTAAATCACTAATGCCCAAGATGTATCCTGGAATAGCTAATTCAGAGTCTTAGAGGGTAAGGTACAGATATCAGTCATGTTTAAAGCCTAGATCATCTACTATACAAGCACATTTGAGAATCAGAGCTCGTAATTACCTATAAATATTGCGTATTCATTTTGGGACTGTATAAGCTAACTACCACCTGAAAGAAAGATGACTACAACAACATTTTCCAGCATTTTTTTTTCTTTCTTCACCTTAATAGTTTTTGTTCGACATTCTATTGTTTCCACAGTGCTAAAGTCCCTAGATGTATGCTATGTTCTGCAGGGCTCATACACATAGATGCTTAGTTTTCATTAATTCTCAATCTTGGCTAGAGATTGGACATCCCTAGGGACCTTTTAAAAAGTCAGACATTCAGATGATTTTTATGCATGGCAAAATTGAAAACCCTTCTTTTTCCGTCTATATGAATGCTCAAACCCATGTCATTTTTTAATCCATTCAAAACAAACAAATAATCTTATTTTATCATTTTGACTGGATTTAAACTCTGAGCAGTTTTTTTAAAAAGAAACATTTAACTATATGGTTCACATTGCTATTGATTATACATTAATAATTAGAAATATGGCTAGATGAAAAGCTTTTTGGAATTGCTAACTATAATCACAAAGCCATGCATGGGAGTGCCAGAACCCTTCTTCACCCCACCCCTTGGTAAATGCCACCTTACCCTCTGTTTCTATAAGTCTGGCTCTTAGATTCCACATATGTATCATACAGTATCTATCCTTTTCTGACTTATCTTGTAATGCCAGCACCACAGGAATCCCCAAGAAAGATGCACCAGAATCCAGAGTCAAAGCCAAAAAGCAAGGGTCGTTTATTGCAGGTTCTGTTACGCCCAGATTTTAATATCGCCCCCTAAAACCAGAGACTACCTGGGAGACCGAATCACGCATGCAAAAGCAAAGGGCTTTATTATGAATTTAGGCCTAACCAGCCTAAATTCGGGCTCACAGACTCTAACAACACAGTGGATCCACGTGGAGTGAGCCCCGAACAAAGGCAGGGTAAGACTTTTATGAGTTTGGGAAGGGGGAGTTACAGGAATTAGTAACATAGGTACAGTGACCCAATCATAATGGCACAACAGTATTGGCAGCAGCTCTAACCACACACACTGTTCAGAGCGTTCGTTACTTTTGGCGGGACCCAATTACAACATTTAGGGTATCTTTGAAATTAACCAATTACAGAGCAAGTTTAGGGTCTTGTTTGGTGACTATGGGGTTAACTTTAACACTAGGTAACAGGGTCTTATCTAAAGTTCCCATCTGCAGGCCTTACCCTTAGGAATGTGGGGAGATGTAGCTGGGCTTTCCTGATTGGATACCA